>BROG01001062.1:0-149837 GCA_030159075.1 Atrina japonica
TGAAGAATGCCACAGAAGAGTATAAAGGGACAAATAACATATAAAGGTGCTCTATAATAGAACTATGCAAAATTCAATTCAGTCTTTATTAATAAATTGGACAACCAACAAATTGAATTGTTTTAAAAATTGCACCTTCCATTAAGATCCATGGAAGATGAAAAAAGCTACGGAATACGAGTTCTTTAACTTATAATCCAACGCAGCAAATCCCAAAATGTATGGGTTTTTTTTTAAGTTATTTTTATTGTTTTAAGTCAATTAATGAGGTTACATACATTTCACGAAATTATAATTATAGAAACTATTTTATATAATGTTTTTTTTTATTACCTCAGACAATCTACATGTAACTAGCACATTTAATTGCTAAAATCTACATCTTCTAAACTTAGAATGACACCAAACATACCTAAGTTGATACGGTAAAGTGTAAAAATATTTTTGTGTGTAGATTTAAAAGATATAGGAGTGAAAATCATTATTTTTTTTATATAGAAAAATAACTGAACACATAGGTAAAAGCACATATCACAAAAGAGTAAATATATAAAACCATATTCAGAAATATCAATAAACATTTTTATAGAATAACTTCAGCTTACAGAGAAATAAGATACAGTCCACTGGTTTTGGGATTATTTACCATGGTTTGGGATTAATTACCAAATTACGTTTTCAAAAATGAATACCACCTTATCCTTGATCTGTTACAAGTCTTTCCATGCTGCTATAAATACATAGCATGAAACTCACTCTCTCTCTCTCTCTCTCTCTCTCTGTGATGCTAAGATTATAATTAGATTTTCCATCTCATTTGATATTTTATAAACTTGACAGAGAATCAACTTTAGCATTATTATGATTATCAAAAATGTTTTTGACAGTAACAGACAACTGATATTGTAATACATTAAGTTGAAAATAAGTACATTCACTATCTTCAACTTGTAAAGGTTACAAACTCTTGGCTTTGAGTACAGTAAAACCTAGAATAAAGAGTACTGGTACCTCAATCACAAGAAAACCTCACATTATAAAATCTAGATAAAATAAGAACAGGCCCTCACTTAAGAGACTAATCATACAACTCTGGGTCAGTCAGTTTGGTGGTCTAAAAAGTGAGGTTGCACTGCATCAATATTCCATCAACCAATGTCAACAATTTAAACAAGATCTGGCAGGACTAACTACATAATGTCAAGCCTTTAATATTGTTTGGAACATTCATACACTTTCACCTTTAAATGCCTTCCATCTCAGGTTTGAGAGGCACTTGCCTTCCTGGACATTACGCCAATTATATTCATGTGGAGAAGTTTTTTTTTTTTTTTTTAATTTTGAATAGTGTTTCACCATACTTAACAATATTTCAGTTACTAGTATATGGTGGCAGACAGTTTTTAATGGTAGCAGGAAGAGACCATCAGCCTTCCACAATGTTTAAATCTGACAATTTTTTCAGAACAATAGTCAGTCAGTAAGACAGTCTTAATAATGAGGTTGCACTCTATCAGTATTCCATCCTCCAATGACACCAACAACCAATACGAGATCTGAATGCCTGTATGCCTTTGACTCATGTGACCTTAAAATCAACTTAAGTTCAGCAGGGCTTGAGCCTGCACTAACCAAATTGACAGACTTCATGGTTTAAAGTGTAATGCTCTAACCATTTGCCCCGACATATGGAAAGCCAAAGGTGCATTGTACATATACATGTACATGTATACATTGTAGCTGTAGTCCAAAACTGGCTGTTACTGTATGATACATAATATGTCCATCATAAGTCATGTGACTGACTCTGACAAAATTAGTCACATAACCTACAGTTACAGCCCATTGGTTTAACAATGGTGTAACGAATTTGAATTTCCCGCTGACTTTTGGTAGTGCATATGTACTTCACGGTTATATTTGGCGAACTGGTTTTACGAGTGTTTTTGTTTTCGGGGTTAAGCACGGATAAAACGGAGAGTCAGTAGAATCTGGCGAGTTGGACGAGACACCTTCATGGGCGAGGCGGATGAAATTTACGCTAGTACAGGGCGTTAAATTAACTTTCGTCGATGGCTCAGTCTCTGCATTCATGGAGCGCAGTTTCTGACTTATTTGGTGGAAAATATGTGTTTTCCGAGGTGGATCCAAATTAACTGTGCA
Organism: Atrina japonica; assembly: GCA_030159075.1. Classification (NCBI taxonomy): domain Eukaryota; kingdom Metazoa; phylum Mollusca; class Bivalvia; order Pterioida; family Pinnidae; genus Atrina; species Atrina japonica. The sequence goes on from BROG01001062.1 coordinate 2,164, forward strand.
TTGAAATTACCGCACATATGAGTTTTCGGGTGGAAATTCTCCAGCTTGATACCTGTTTTAGAAGTTTCCTTTACCTATATCTATATCGTATATCTACGTGGGAAAATATTCGGAACTGACTGTGTTTCTCGGTAATCATGTGTGTAAAGGTGTCGCAAATTGAGCGAAGGTCGATTCCTAGTGCTGGACTCGTAACCAACGTCGGGAACTTTCATTTTTTTTCCGCTACGGGAATGCAGACTGTGTAATATAGTGTTTTTTTTTTTGTTTAAATGTCAAGTATTATCATCGCTATTTCTAGGCCTAAACGTGGAGACAAATTGGAACTATTGTATGACTTTAGTTTGTTGGAGTAATTTTCGTCCTTCATATATATGCAATTTTTTTTCTATATTTTCTAAATAAATTTGTTTTGTTATATATCTGACTTGGTTTTTCATATAGATTACAATCGGACAATCTAAAATTACTCACGTGTGGTATTGGCATATACCACATCGTTTACATTTGGTGGCAGCGGTGGGATTGTCTATCATTGTGTCTATATGTTAAACCGAGTATTTCGGAGTAGAGTTTAGGCAGTTGGCAGTTTTGCGTATTTTCGTGTTCATAGTCAGCTTAGGTTGTTAGTCATGAGTGCTTCTAGGTGCCCAGTTGCGTCAGTGACTTGATTGAGAAGGGGATACGTTGTCTGAGTGTCTTGAGCTAATTAAGATTATAGGTGAACAGGAACGTGAACAGAGGAACGCCGAGGGTGAACAAAGGAATGCTGAGCGCGATGAGAGGAACGCGGAGCGAGATGAGAGGAACGCCGAGCGTGAGATGAAAAGGGCAGAGTTGGAACGGGAAATAAAGTTGAAAGAATTAGAAGTTAAAAGGCAGGAAATGGAGCTAATAGGGAGTCGGGATCCGGGACCTTTTTCATCTACTTCACAATTTGCACAGAGACCATACGTTAAAGTTAAACTGCCCAAGTTTCAAGAGGGACAGGATGTTGATGTATTTCTGAGATCATTCGAGAAAATGGCTTTTCTGCATCACTGGGACAAGCGTGACTGGGCAATTCATCTGATACCTTTACTCACAGGTAAGGCTTTAGAGGCATATTCTAGGCTAGCTGACGCAGATAGTGGTGATTATGATGCCATAAAAGAGGCTATACTGAAAAGATACGAGCTTACTGCAGAGGCTTATAGAGAAAAGTATAGATTCTCCAAGCAAATGTCTGACGAGTCGTTCCGCGATTTCCAGGTAAGAACTGAACGATATTTAAATCACTGGTGCGACAGAGAGGAGATCGGGCATGATTTTGACAAGTTGCATGATCTCATTTTGAGAGAACAATTACTGAGGTTTTGTCCAAGGGAATTGCAGGTTTGGGTGCATGAGCACAAGCCCACAGATGCTAAGCAGGTGGTAGAGTTAGTAGAGGCATATCAGGTTGCTCATAAAAAGGCACATGTTCAAATTCCAAATCGCCCGGGAGGTGATAAGCAAAGTTTTGATAGAGGTAGAGGTAGTGGTCAAAATAAATCTCAGTCAGGTAGTAATGCAGGTGCACAGGGACTTAATGGGAGAAAGTGTTATGTCTGTCAAAGAGAGGGACATGTTATGAAGGATTGTCCTTTACAGAAGCAGTCAGATTGCAGAAAAACGACAGCACAGTCTCAAGGTAGACCTCATGGTAAATTAATGTGTGTATCTGAGCACTCGGACTCAAAGAAGGCAAACGAGAAAGAGAGTATAAATGACTCAGGTAAGCAGGAAAATTATCTTGGTGGAGCGATAGTTAAGTTACCTGGTGTAGAAGGTAAAGAGGTGGATCCAGTATCTGGTTTAGATATTGTCGAGGGACATGTAGGTCATGAACTGGTTACAGTGTTGAGGGATACAGGTAGCTCGACTTTGTTTGTAAATAGTAGATTGGTAGATGTAAGTAGGCTAACTGGCAGGCAGAGGAATATAACTCTAGCAGATGGCAGTACTAGGGAGTGTGCAGAGGTCGAGATAGATTTGACCACTCCGTTCATTTCGGGGACAGTTGTGGCACTTATTCTTGACACACCTTTTGCTGATGTAGTAGTTGGGAATCTTATTCAAACAACTACACCTACACACAGGGATGTTTTCAAAGTAGATACTAGTCATGCAGATAGATGTGCTGGGGTTGAAACAAGGTCACAGACTAAAAAGCTGTAAATTGAGACGACGAAAAAGCTTCATGGTGATATTACTGGTAACACAACCAGTAATGATTTTTCTCAGGTAGAGAACAATGAGAAGCAGTATCAGAAATTTTGTAATCGGGATGAGTTGATTACAGCTCAAGTTGATGATCCGAGTCTTAAAAAAGTAAGGCAGTTAGCTTTAGGGGATCATGACATGTCAAAGTCTGGCTTTACTCTGATAAGTGATGTATTGTATCGAATATACAAATCAGAAGAAAGTGGTGAGATTTTTCAGATTGTAGTACCACAAAAGTATAGGGCTGATGTATTGAATATGGGACATGATATACCGTTTGCCGGCCACCTTGGTAATAAGAAAACACGGGAGAGAATCCTTCAACATTTTTTCTGGCCAGGTATCTTTAAAGATGTGTCCAATTATTGTAAATCTTGCCCAGAGTGTCAGAAAGGTTCAGCAAAGGGTTTGATCCGCAAGGTACCATTGGTAAGTATCCCAGCTATAGAGGAGCCATTTTCTAGAATTGCCATAGACTTTGTAGGTCCCTTACCTTTGACTGATAGCAAGAATCGTTTTATTCTTGTTTGTGTTGACTATGCAACTCGCTATCTGGAAGCGGTAGCTTTGAAAAATCAGGAAACAGAGACTGTGGCAGAGGCTCTCATGGGTATATTTTCCAGAGTAGGAGTCCCTAAGGAAATACTTTCCGATCAAGGAACTAACTTCATGTCAGGTTTGATGAAAGAGCTGTTGAGGTTACTTAAGGTAAAGAAATTATGTAGTTCACCCTATCACCCTGAGACCAACGGTTTGGTTGAAAAGTTCAACGGGACTTTGAAAAAGATGCTCAAGTGCTATGCGATCTCTGAACCTTCACAGTGGGACAAACATCTGCCTTATGTATTGTTTGCATACCGGGAAGTGCCTAATGAAACTACGGGGTTTTCCCCTTTTGAATTATTGTATGGGCGACAGGTACGGGGTCCTTTAGCGATTTTAAAAGAGCACTGGGAGGAACCACAGGATAGTAAAACTTCTGTACTCAGTTACTTGTTAGAAACCCAGAGAAAGGTTACGAGAATGCACAAAATTAGCCAGGTTGAGCGAAGGTAAGGCAAAAAGTAAGCAAAAGGTTTACTATGATAGAAAGGCACGAAGTAGACAACTAGAAGTTGGTCAGAAAGTACTGATTTTGTTACCTACAAATACTTCTAAGTTGTTGGCTCAGTGGAAGGGTCCTTACCCAATAACTGAAAAAGTTGGAACTGTTGACTACAAAGTTAAACTTAGTCAAACTAAGGAGAAAGTATTCCATGTAAATATGTTAAAACCGTGGTTTGAACGGTCAGATGAGACAGCGAAACAAGATGAAATCATCGCATGTTTGAATGTGATCAAAGGTATGACTAGTAATATAGATCATGATGAAAGTATTTCTGATAAAGTGACGCCTTCTTTCTTAGGCAAAGAGGGAATACAGGATGTAAGTATTTCTGGCGACCTTACAAATGCTCAGAGAGGTCAGCTAGGAAGTTTGTTAGATGAATATTCAGGTGTCTTCAGTGATGTGCCAAAGAAAACGCACCTTATTGAGCACACAGTGAAACTCAGATCTGATACACCTATATTTAGGAAACCATATCCACTTCCTTATGCACTTAGAAGTCAGGTACAGTTGGAACTAGATTGTATGTTACAAGCAGGTATCATCGAGCCTTCTCAGAGCCCTTATGCAGCTCCTATTGTGCTAGTGAAAAAGAAGGACTCGTCAGTGAGATTCTGTTGTGATTACAGAGATTTAAATAGAGAAACTGTCTTTGATCCAAGGCCTATGCCCAGAATGGACGACATCTTGAACAAGGTAAGTAAAGCAAAGTACCTTAGTAAGATAGATCTAACCAAGGGCTACTGGCAGATCCCACTGGATACAGACGCAAAGATGAAAAGCGCCTTTGTCACCCCAATGGGACAGTACAACTTTACAGTTATGCCCTTTGGGATGGTAAATGCTCCGGCAACCTTTGTCCGCCTGATGCAAAAGGTTCTTGAGGGATTTGAGGGGTTTGCTCAGAGTTTTATAGATGATATAGGCATCTTTAGTGATTCATGGGAAGAGCACGTGGAACACTTGCGAATGGTGTTTGAGGCATTGCAGAAGGCAAATTTGGTAGCCAAGCCGTCCAAATGTCTTTTGGGTTACAGCAAATTGGAATTCTTGGCACATATTGTTGGAGGGGGTCAGATAACACCTACTCAGGATAAAATTGAATCCATTATGAAATTTCCACGTCCAATGACCAAGAAACAAGTTCGGTCATTTATTGGTACAGTTGGTTTCTACCGCAAGTTTATTAAAAACTTTTCTCAGCTATCTGCACCTCTAACAGATTTAACAAAGAAAAGTTCCCCAAACAAACTGGACTGGCAGGAAATTCACCAGAGTGCATTTGACACGTTGAAAGCAGCTCTGACACAAGAACCAGTGATGAGGAGTCCACGGCTGGACAAGACCTTTATTTTGCGAACTGATGCTTGTGAAAGTGGCGTTGGAGCAGTTTTGGAACAAGAGTTTGATGATGGGCGTCACCCAATTATGTATCTGAGCAAGAAATTCAGTGGTTCAGAGAGAAACTATGCTGTAGTTGAGAAGGAGTGTTTTGCAATCATGTGGGCTATCAAGACACTCAGAGTTTATCTGGAGGGTGTAGAGTTTACTGTAGAGTCTGATCATGCACCATTACAGTGGTTAGATCGTATGAAAATGACGAACCAAAGGCTACTTAGATGGAGCTTGACTTTGCAGGAATTTAGTTTTAGAGTGTCGCATATTCCAGGAAAATCTAACACCATTGCAGACACTTTATCTCGTTTGTAGGGTTTATTTTTCCTTGGAGTCAAGTATTTCAGATTGATGTGTACACTACTTGTTTATGGCTCTGCAGTAATTGTGGGTGAAATATTTTGGTTATTAAAATTCAATTTCGTTGTTTAAGGTCGGACTCAATTTATATTTAGTCTCTTAGGTAAGGGCGTATGTAACGAATTTGAATTTCCCGCTGACTTTTGGTAGTGCATATGTACTTCACGGTTATATTTGGCGAACTGGTTTTACGAGTGTTTTTGTTTTCGGGGTTAAGCACGGATAAAACGGAGAGTCAGTAGAATCTGGCGAGTTGGACGAGACACCTTCATGGGCGAGGCGGATGAAAATTTACGCTAGTACAGGGCGTTAAATTAACTTTCGTCGATGGCTCAGTCTCTGCATTCATGGAGCGCAGTTTCTGACTTATTTGGTGGAAAATATGTGTTTTCCGAGGTGGATCCAAATTAACTGTGCATTGAAATTACCGCACATATGAGTTTTCGGGTGGAAATTCTCCAGCTTGATACCTGTTTTAGAAGTTTCCTTTACCTATATCTATATCGTATATCTACGTGGGAAAATATTCGGAACTGACTGTGTTTCTCGTTAATCATGTGTGTAAAGGTGTCGCAAATTGAGCGAAGGTCGATTCCTAGTGCTGGACTCGTAACCAACGTCGGGAACTTTCATTTTTTTTTTTTTTTTTTTTTTATAACAAATTTGTTTTGTTATATATCTGACTTGGTTTTTCATATAGATTACAATTGGACAATCTAAAATTACTCACGTGTGGTATTGGCATATACCACATCGTTACAAATGGTTAACTTAAGTTAAAGTTAACAATGTACTTTACAACTAGGTTCAGAAAATAACCTATAACTGGGTGAATTGATAATAACTCAATATTTCACCAAGATCCAGCAAATAATGTACAAGATGATATAACTGACATCTATGAAATTATGATTTTTGACAAAATATTGTTAAATTTTCATCAACTATCTCAAAGAAGATAAAATCGGTATTTAATTCATATGGTGATTTATATCATTAAAATAATATTTCAAATATTCAGTACAGCTTTATGAGAAAAATCTCAAATTTGGCCTGGTATCTGTATCACATTTTTCACTCACTTTTGTCTTTATTACTGATCCCTCTAAACTAATCTGTGAGTCATGCAACTGCATTTGCCAGACTGTGTCACATACATGTATATCTTGATTTTGTATAATAACAAAACAAATAGTTCTCCTGTAATATTTTAATAATTTGTTATTAAAAATACATGAATTCTGTAAATTAAGAATAATCATGATTATTTTCTTTACATGTTCAATAAAAGTATTTTTAATTAATTGTTGCTACTAAAAATAACCATTACAGTATGCATGTAAACAAGTTTTGTGTTTCGTTATACAACAAGACATAAAGGTCCATGTAAAAATTAACATAGGAGCATGTGGTATACATATGTTTACTGCATAGTATGGGGATCATGTACTTCTAAATCATGGTTTTTTTTTAATCCATATTATGATCGTGGATCATTACGTCAGGGGTCTTGGTTTAAATCATTTACCCCTAAAGACACATTTGGACTTGTCTAAGTATTTGATTTTCAGTATAGTCCATTATTTTTTTAGGGGATGATGAGTTAATACAGAATCTTTACTTTATGAGGTTGTTATCATGTCAATACAATAATCTTGAATATCTATAAATGTAAACATTTTGATATTGAGAAGATATTTTGCAACTTTCTGTTATTCAGAAGTTGGAGGCTGAAGCATATTAACATTATACAAAATGATGTTGGTTATCTGTGATGTGCTATACAATGTTACAACAATATTATGTGAACTTTATTGACATATGGTCAAAAGATTGTGGATCCTGCATTTTTATAGTACTATACAAGCTGTACTGTCAAAGGGTCATCTGAAGCATCACTAACTCTACTGCCAAATGGTCATCTTAGAAAATGAACTCCCTGTGAAGGTACATCATATACCTTCAGTCTCAAAAAATATATTTTTCGCACACGAGATAGACTGATCTCGTTTTTTACTAGTACTTCAAAATTCTATCCAGAACTGCTGATCCAGAACGTTTTGTATCCCTACGCACATCTTGTATCCCTACGCACGTCATCTGCATTAATTGTAAACATGGTAAATCAAAGAGATTTTTGTGTTGATACTTTACACTGTTGAAATATTAATTACACAAATATCTAACCAAATTTGTTTGAAAGGAAATGAATATATGTGGGTACAATACGAGTTTATATTTGTTTACGGACAGTGGGGAAAAGGAGGGTGAGTGATACGGTTAGTAAAATAAATGATAAATACATGTACAATGTATATATGTGAACAAACATGATTATAAGCAATCCATGTGCAAGAAAAGTAATCAAATATCACATTTGAGTTCCAGATAGAAAAAATATCAGTCTAGGGTGTGATGAATTAATATCCCAACCTCGACTAACACCTCAGTTGGAACTTACTAATTCATCTCACCCTCGACTAATATTTTTCTATCTGGAACTCAAAGTGAAGCTAGATTCTATTAAAATAGCATGAGCTAGCCTATACTACTGTCATATGGTACATGGAATCTCAGAAAATGAGCCCCACTGCTATCATCATGTAAAAAGTGAACAGTACTGTCATACTTTCATTCAAAAGAGTGAAGGTACTTTCACAATATCAAATATTATTTATGTAGTGTATGCTGTACTGTCAAATACAGTGGCACAAAGTTATATGTCCTGCTTTATGACATATACATTTATTGCAATTTAACCTCAGTTACCTGTACTGTCACATGGTCATATAACAAAGTGAGGACCATGTTACATGTATCATATTTGGCCATATTGAATACATTCTAAATATTAGAAAATCTCAAATACTGTGTGAACTATACCTTCATATCACCATACTATACACGATATACATTGACCAGTAAATACATGTATTATAATCATGGTACATTGGTATTGTAAAGAATTTTTCAATTTAGAATGAATTTAGAAAAATTGTATCTAGTTTACTATAGTCTGGATGTTATTGAAAGGTACTTCTCAATCTACAGTGTGAATTTAGAAAAACACTATGCAGTTTCAGGGATTTTCAACCATATCATACGAGGCTAAAACAAGGCCCCATTCCCAAAGCAGAAACAATCCATTTTTTCCCAATTTGCAGTCAAAATTCCCAATTGAAGTCAAATGACAATTAATTAGAAGATCTTCTTGTATTTTCAAATAGTTTTGAATATTTATAGATTTCCCCATTTCAATAAAATGTTGCTAAAATTCCCAATTCAAAAGGCTCAGGCCCAATTCCCAAAAGAGAATAGAAAATCCCTGAGTTTACATGATACCAGTGGTTATTTCCTTTACTCACCAGTCAACAACATGTAATATCAGACATGTAAAACTATTACCTTGATTGTATCTTATTGTTCAAAAAATGACTTTTGTTATGTAGAAATCACCATATGTGTGTATATAAATCAGGAGAGTCTGATATAAAATCAAGTGATGTACTCATATTCCAATCAACATATACCTGTATTTACACATGTGTACTTATACATACATGAAAGAACACAGAAAAGGCAATTTTTACATTTTCCCGATTAGTAAAAAAAAAAAAAACAAACAAAAAAAACAAAAAAAGAAAGCATCATGTTTATAAAAATTATGGCTGGACACTTCACTACTCATATTTAGAAATTAAAACAAAAGTTGTAAAACAACATTAATGTCAGACTGTAATAATATTAACAATAACAAAAATGATAACAAATATGACAACAATGGTGCTAAATTAACACAGGTCAACAAAATCAAAACCCTAGCTCTCATAAATAATTACCCCAAATTAAAAAATAAAGTGGAAAATGGATAAAAAATAACAGTTTGTGAATTATGGATAATTTTGACATAAAAATTTTTCAAACAAGGTCAAAGTTCAATATCTAGGTAACTTGGACAAACGTGTGATACTAGCAAGTTGTTTATTATCACACGAAAAATATATTTGAGGTACAGTAACACAGTCCATGGCTCAAAAGTAATATCAGGAATTAGATTACTGAAAAGTAAGTACCCTGGTACTCTGAATTTGAATTTTGTACAGTGTTTATGCCACACAGTGTTTATTTATATGATCGACCAGTTTTCTGCCTTCTTCTGGCAATTTTTCTCACAAAAAACATCTTAATTTCTAAGAATATTCAAAATACATGTATCAATATTTTATACTGGGGACTTGGAAATGCATCAAAGCAACTGTACATGCAAAATGTACATGTATCACCCCGATACCTTTCATATAAAATAATAAACAAAGTATTTGATGTTAGAATGCAATTAATTATGTTATAATAATGCTGATTAACAATTTTCTAGTACTTAAAAAATATATATATTTATTGTGATTGTTAATGTGATTTACAATAGAAATAATAACTAATTAAGCTAGTGAAAATTAAAAGAAAAAATATATCTTGACTATGAATACTTAAGCTATATGGAAGAACATGTTGTGAATTTCCAAATACAGTATTATTCTTGAATAAAATCTACCAATTTTGCCAAGACAAAATTTCTCTGTCCACCCCCCACCCCTAGGATTTAGACATGCTACACACCCTATGACGACATAGTATAATTTTATAATTTGAGACTTCTATGTAGTGAAGAAGCAGTATTAAAACTTGTGCATTTTATTTACATGCATAAACTTGTATTTAAAGCATGGGAGAAGAACAATTAAACATAGGTGTGATGTATGGAAAAGGAAATCTCAGCCCTCTTGATAAAAGTTCAATCTGGGGTTCTCCCGATTCTTACCACTCAGGTGGCAATTTCCTAATCAATGCAACACACCCATACAAGATTCTATTAATCTATTCAAAATAAATGATTGCTTGATATTACAGATAAAATGATAACAGAACATACAGGAAGCATTTCATTTGGTACAGAGTTTTAAAAATGAAAGCATATATACCGTATATATATATATATATATATATATATATATATATATATATACATATACATACACATGCATGCATACATACATACATACAGAGACAGACAGACAGACAGACAGACAGACATAGATAGATAGATAGATAGATAGATAGATAGATAGATAGATAGATAGATATGCCACTTATTTTATATTTCTGTAGAACAAACTACATTTTTTTTTCAGAGGTTACTGTAATTTATTTCGGAGTCAGTATTTTCAGTGTTAGACTTCAGATTTTCAAGATCTTTGCCATTTGCCTCTGCAGATATAGAGTCACCAGGACTAGTTTCATTTTTTTCTTTTTTTTTAAGTTTCTGTTTTCTCTTTTGCCACACACAATATACTATAAATGCCACAATGATAACAGCAGCAACTACAACACCAATTATGATGTATATGATTATTTTAGGCGGTCCTGGTGTAGGCGTTGTTGTTGTTGGTGGGACTGTTGTTGTTGGAGGACCTATCAAAAATTGAAACTGTGTCAGTGATGATGTGAAGACTTATGTATGTTTATATTGAAAAAATGAATAAAAGGAAACAAATAAAATGAAAAACTTAATCTTCATACAGGCACATGTATTACATAATGCCTTATCTGTGAAACTCAGACATCTAAATATACAGTATAATATTCATAAATTTATGCACTTCATATTATTTTATTTTTAAACTGACATTAGCATCACAGAATGAGACCAATATTTGATGCTTGGGAACCCTGTCTGATAAAAATATTGCCCCTATCAGAGCATGTCAATCAAATTTCAGGTAAACAAATATATAAAAACTGCTTCATCATACTCTTTTCAAAACATATCCAAAAGGATTGACAATACAAATATCTCTCAGGTTTTAATGTATAAATTTATATAATTGCATTTATAATGATTCTGCACATACATGTACAATATACCCCATGCATCTTATCTTGTAGTAACAAAGAAGTATGGTCCTTAGCAGCCACCTGAATGAAAAAATACCAAGATTTGGCCTCATCTAAAGCTGTTGTGGTTACTAGCCCCCTCTCATTTGCAAACATTATCATATGGCTACCCATGGGAAAAGTCCTGCAAAGTTTGATTAAAACTGAACCATTAATTCTTCACAAGTAAAACAAAAAAAACAAGAGGCCCAAGGGGCCTTAAGTCGCTCACCTGGCAAAATTGGTCAACATTGCAGAAAACATAAAAAAATGTGAAAAATTAAATTGGTTAACAAACAAGAAAAATAGTAGGCTCATTAGGGGCCTTAATAATCACCTGAGTGAAATGTATTTTACTGACATACTGAAAAGCAACCAAAAGCTTGAAAATTAATTGAAATGGAAATTAACTTGCATAAGGGTAGACTTGCCTTGCCAATATTTTTATAGATCTTTCAAGATAATGTGCAACAACAGAAAACATGCGGAATTCATTTAAAAGGGGAACTAACTTTCACAAGGAGCACACTCACAAGGGTTAACCTGACAATTTAATTCCTGTTGACTTTTTTGTAGATCTTTGCATATTGAACATTTTTGCTTCCTTTCACTTTCTATCTATCAATTATACTTTTCAAGACAATAAGACAAAACTGTCAAAAACATGAGAAATCCACTTAAAGTGGAAATAACTCTAATAAAGGTCGACCTTACAATTTCAACCCTGTTGACTTTTTTATAGAATTTTGCATGCTGAACATTTGTGCTTCTTTCATTTTCTCTCTATCTATTATACTTTTCAAAAAACATCCAAAAACATGAAAAATCCACTTAAAAGGGGAAAAACTCCCATAAGGGGCAACTGACAATTTCGGCAATATAAACTTTTCTGTAGATCTGTGCATGCTGAACATTGTTTCCTTTCATTTTCTCTCTATCTATTATACTTTTCAAGACAAAAGGACAAAACTGTCAAAAACATGAGAAATCCACTTAAAAGGGGAAATAACTCCCATAAGGGGCAACCTGACAATTTCCGCAATTTTAACTTTTTTGTAGATCTTTTGGCATGCTGAACATTTTTTTTTTCACTTTCTCTCTACCCATTATACTTTTCAAGATAATAGGACAAAACTGTCAAAAACATGAAAAATCCACTTAAAAGGGAAATAACTCCCAAAAGAAGTAACCTGACAATTTCAGCCCTTTTGACTTTTTGTAGATCTTTGCATGCTGAACAATTTTGCTTCTTTCACTTCTACTGTACCCAATGGCCATTATACTTTTCTAGATAATGTCAAAAAATATCCAAAACCATGAAAAATCCACTAAAAGGGGGAAATAACTCTCATAAGGGGCAACCTGATAATTTCGGCCCTATTGACTTTTTTGTATGATGAATATTTTTGCTTCTTTCACTTTCTCTCTATCAATTATACACTTTTCAAAATGTCAAAAAAAAAACCAAAACACGAAAAATTCACTTAAAAGGAAAAAAAACTCCCATAAGGGGCAACCTGACAATTTTGGCCCTGTTGACTTTTTTGTAGATCTTTACATGCCGAGCATTTATGTCTTATTCCACTTTCTGTCTATTATACTTTTCAAGATAAAAAATGGATTTCATTTTTACTCTACCTATTATACTTTTCAAGATAATGTCAAAAAAACATCCAAAAACATGAAAAATTTACAAAAAAGGGGAAATAACTCACATAAGAGTCGACCCGACAATTTCCACCACAATGGATTTTTTGTTGATTTTCGCAAGCCACTCATTTTAAGGTAACAGTTTTTTCTCTAGCTTTAATAATTTTGGAGATACATGTATTAGATAAAAAATATCTGCTGATAGAGGACCTTGAGTACTTACTTCCCATAAAGTTTCAACAAAATCCCTTCAGCAGTTTTGGAGAAGAAGTCAAAAATGTGGAAAATTAACCCCTTCCCTTCCCTCTTCATTTTTGCAGTCTTAAAAAATTCATAATATTTCTAGAGATTAAATTTCAGCAAAATTCTTTCAGGAAAGCATATCTACCAAACCACTGGTAAAACATAAAATAAATACATCATAGTGAATAATAGGGTAGAAAATCAACGAAATCATACAAAAATGAATGAAAATTACAAAATCTAAAAAGACGTCAAAAGAACGTGTCAAAAATTAATTTTCTGATTTCAAGGAAATTAACACACTTGAATCATACATCTATGTAAATCACTCAGATACAGTTAGTTTTTCAATTTATGCAGCGGTTCTGGAGGAGAAGATTTTTAAAGGGGGTACCCCCTGGGGGCTTTTTTGCCCCACCCTGGATCAACCCCTGGGCCGATCGAGACGAAATGAACAAACTTTGTAGAGGACCTTGAGTAATTGTTCCCTATAAAGTTTCATCAAAATCCCTTCAGCAGTTTTGGAGAAGTCAAAAATGTAAAAAGTTTATGGACAGACGGATGGACAGACAGACGAGCGGATGAACAAATGACGGACATAATTAATACCTTCCTTCGATTCAGGTGAGCTAAAAAGTTTACGACAAATGGAGGCCAAATGATGGCATAAGCTCACATGACCTTAACAACAAAATTTGTCTTGAAACTATTTTAGTGCAATCAATAAATGCAACATAGCTTCTTTCTTGGAAAAGTACATGAAAATGAGAGGTGGGTAATTTGACCGGACATAGGCTACAACTGAAATGATATGCAAACATGACTCAAAACTTTTGTTGACAGTAATTTTTGTTGATCTGCTACTTCTAGGGAGTTGTCTCCATTGACACTAATCAATACGATGAATATTTATATTCACACAAGGGTTGGAAGAAGATCCTAATATGTGTGTAAAAATTTTTGTTGAAAAGTACAGGTCAGACTAAGTTTTTGAGTTTCATTCAGCTTCTGGGACTTCGCATGTTTCGCATTGAGAGTACAGATATACAATGACGACTTATATAACTAATCTGCCTTTTATACCTGTTGAGGGACGTGTTTTCTGGTAAAACACTTACAAATATGTCTGTGTGTGGGGAGATGAAGTGGGAATGTTTCAAAACATTTTTTTCAACATAATTTTTTTTATTAAAAGTTCAACAGAAAAATGGTGGAGCGTCAGAATCTGTATGATCGCTTTTTGAACGTTTCACTTCGCTCAACGTCATAAAAATTGCCAAATGTAGCCTGTTGTATCCATATGTTTAAATCCAACATCACTCTAGCCATCCCTAATCAACTTTCGGTAAATTTTACGACAGTTAACAATTGTCCAGGAAGCACATAGTGTCAGGTCACTTAAGCATCTGTCAGAAATGATTGATAGGGATGTCAATATTTAATAGAGGGGAGTTTGTGGTAGTGTAAATAAAATGATACTTTTATTTTGTTCTAATTTCATATTTAAGTTGTATTTCAGGTTTAATCAAAACGAAATATGTCTAATTTTCAGCTTTAAGATAAGAAGATAAAGGTATACCTTCTGGCTTATTACACAAAAAGTCATAACCTATAATTAAAATATATCATTGGTTAAAATCCAAATAAACAAGCAGCTTTTGGCCAAAAAAATTGTGCCAAAATAGATTTGAGTCCTCTTGTAAATCAGACTGGACATACACAACCTGCAAGACAGACCCATCTTTTTAACATTGACTGTAAGTTCTCTTTTCTTACTAATATTCTATATTTAAAATATAAGATATGAACATATCTAAAAGAAACGGAATGTAATTAAACATTAGTCAGTTAAATATTAATAAGAATGAAAGTTTAAGTGTGAATTAAGATGAGTGAATGGTGAAATGAATGAGAAATGTATGTTGTCATTTTAATTGTTTTACAAGTAAGTTATTACTATTAAGTAGTAATATAAAAGTTCAAAGAATATTTAAATACATATAATTAGGATAAAACCAAATGTATCATAAAGTGATAAGAAAGACCTTATTCCATAAAAAGGTGTGCATAAGTTATTATTTGTATTCATAACATTCACTATTATTGTAAATACTGAAATAATAATTACAATGTATCTGACAAATATCTATAATTTTGTATTATAAATCTTTCTGAGTACGAAATGTACCATGTATAATGATTTTAATGACAACAAATTGTTTATTACAAATGAACAACTTTCGATTGTATTACAAAATAAACAATTTTGTATCTTATATTTGTTATAATTTATGTTTGACTGTATTTAATTTATTTGCAGGGTCAAAAACTAAAAACTTAATATTAAAAGCATATGATATAATCGAATAAAAGATTGATCAAACTCTTCATTATAGTTGACATATTTATTCAACAATCTACAGAACCCAATTTATCTGTGTTGCAAAATGCCTGCATATACACCTGTGACAATTTTTTGTTAGAGAATTTGACAAGGTTCATAGTATCAGAAGAATATTAAAACACTTCGGATAAATTTAGTTAGGGTATGATAATTTTTATAATTTTTTTAAGTTGAAATATAGGCAAAATCTACACAAATAATTAAAGAAATATCACAAACAAGAAAAAAAAATTGGACAAACAGATGTAAGCCATAACATAATAATGTCTCATTCATGATGATAATGTAAACACAAAGAGATGTCACAAGACAACAAAGCTCACCAAGATGGTTGTAAATTTTCAAAATATATATTTGACCCACAGCTGTCAGGTTTTTAAGGTCAAAGGCTGGTAAAATTTTCAGTTCAGGCTAAAATTTTGAAAAGTAGATAAAGTCCAAAGTGAAGTTCATGGTCAAAATTCAAGGTACCAAATGAAGGCTCTGGACATATGAAATATATATGTGAAATATCAAAGCCTATCCCTCATAGTTTAAAAGATATAGCCAAGGTTAAAGTTTTTGAAAAGTAGTTCAAAGTCCAAGATCATGGTCACCAGGTCAAAAGTCAAGGTTCCAAATAAAAACTCTGGTCATCAGAAATCTATATGCAAAATACATGTATCAAAGCCCTATCTCTCATGTTTTAAAAGCTATAACCAAGGTTAACATTTTTGAAAAGTAGGTCACAGTCCAAGGTCAAGGTCACTAGCTCAAAAGTCAAGGTACAAATAAAAGCTCTCATCATAAGGAATTTATATGCAAAATATCAGAGCGCTGTCCCTTGCAGTTAAAAAGTTAAAGGCCAGGTAAAAGTTTTGTCTACCGAAGCCGACGACAACAATGACGCCCGGGGTATGGCATTAGCTCTCTGGACTTTCATCCCAGTGTAGCATGATATTTTGATTCATGAAATATTGAACCTGAGTTCAAAATATCATAGCGATAAATTGAACTCAATTTATCGCTGTGATATTTTGAACACCCCCATGATATTTTTAACCCCCTATGAACTTGTGCCTTAATTATGATATTTATACCAAATTCCAACTTTAAAAACATTAATGAGTGATATCATACCAAAAAGGGTGTGGTATAGGGATTAGATGGGGGTTTCAATATGCCATGGCTATATTTTTGATCCCCTTAAGGATTTTTATTATCAGGGATTATATGAGAGATTATTATATTTATTCATCATAACTTTATATGTTTCTATCCATATACACATAAAAAGTGAGCTAAATAAATTCAAGGCAGGGGGTTCAATATATCATGGCTATGATAATTTGACCCCCCCACCCTTTCAGTGAAATGTTCATAGCAGAATATTGAAACCAAATCACATGTATCTCTCACGTTTTTACACTAGTTTATACAGAGGCACCATTATCTCCTCATGAAAATCAGAGAGAACGTCTAATAGCTGGAGAAAAGGTGGATAAGTGGGAGAAAGAAATGGGTAAAATGGATTTCCACCTTGAATTTAGATCGATGGATGATGTTGGCTTATCGGTGAAATGGAGAGGTAAATGGATACGGCTCACACACAAGAATAATCCCCCAAAAATTCTTGGGGATAGGAACCTTAAAAGGATGTGGGATCACATTTCTCGAGGCTCTAGATCTACCAACAAAAGAATTAAGGGGAAAAATCATGTGAGTAGGTGAAAGTATTGAGATGATCGAGAGAGGGGATGATGATTATGAAAGATTATCCAATAGTGTACAAGATCTATCCATGAGAGAAATATAAGGACTAAATAAAGAGCTAACAACCATTCAAGGAAATATACACCTTGAAACGGCAAGGAGAGTCGAATTAGAACGAACTCTCTCAAAGTGGAAAGAAGATCTTGAAAATAATCCAGATGACAAGGATTGTATAGAACGTGAAATCAGGAAAATGCAAGATGAAATAGATTTGAGAAACGCCGCCATCGAGCGTCTTAACTACCAATTAAAATCACAAATTACTAGCATAAAAGACAGCGTTATGGGATTATTAGATGAAAATCTCGCGCTTAGAGAAAGAATCGTGAATTTGTTCCAAGAACAAGGTATTACATTTTCTCAATACTAACAGCGATAGGTATGACTATTAGGTTTTTAGTCAAATTATCAATTCTAGGGTCATCACCACCACCATCATCACCTAAAGCACCCCTTTCTGATAAAGGAGGTTTAAAAGAATGGCTCAAAAAACAATTGGACGCCGTTGGGGAATTGTTATAAAAAATTGGCGACAAAATTTGGTGAAGCACTACCTGGAATACTTCGTTCGATAGTGTCTTGGATATTATCAACTCTGGGTAAAACGACAATTTGGTTGGGGGAACACCTTTGGATACTCAGAATGGCTATAGTTGGTATATAATTATCTAAACTTGATGAAGATAAGAAACGAAATTAATGAAATCACGAGAATATCGGTCTTTTGGTCTTCGTGTAAATCTGGTTTTGAAGATTGTTTTGGGGCGACATGTTTTGGTGGTTCTTTAACATGCTGTGTAAATTTTTTTAAATTCAACTCGACATTCACACCCGGTTTTGTTTTTTTAGGTGCAATAAGAATTTCATTATTGTAATCGACTATATTTGGATCAATCTTTAACTCCATATCACTAGGCATCAGGTACCGACATTTCTTTCAATATTCGACGGATTTGATAATATATGTGAAATTTAAAAAATGATCTAGATAATTCGCTTCGAGCGGTAAAATTTTGAGAAGATACTCCACAACCTGTAGTTAAACACCAAACAGCGAAATTTAGTTGATTTTGCCAAAATCCTTTTATCAGATCTTGGTACCAATGACGTAACATGGGTCCCATCCTCGAATATATTCAGGTTATTATAGTCTTCTGATCTAAAAATATCTTCAAAACTTGCATGAAAATATTTATCCTTTGACACATAAATGTCTATATTGTTCAAATCTAAGTCTTCCTTGTTCGAATACATTTTTTTATAAAAAGATTTTTACTTTTTATAAAAATGTTTCACATCATAACTGAAATAGGAAAGCCAGTTAGATTATCTCAATACATCGATAATACTAATGGAGATTGGTATGTCGGTGTAAAAACTATCGATCTTTGGAACGGTCTTTTAACGTTCCAAAGAATGTACATATTGAATATAGGAGACAGGGGTCAAGATGGTGTTTTTTTTTTAAGCTTGATGCAGGTAATTATAGTGTTAGAGGTATTTTTATCTTCTCAACGCTTCTAAATCTCTTATATCCTCCCTGTCACCATAATAAATGAGTTTAATTATCTCTTTTTCACAAACTGGTTCTTTAGACCACAACTTAAATTTAATATCTAATATTTCACGTTGAATGAAAGTATCTCTTGCTTTTAAAACTCTCACTTCTTTTATTTTTTTTTATCTACTTCTGCTTTAGTAATTTTTTTCTCTAAATCTCCATTCCTATAAAAAGGTATTAAAACATCATTCTCTATATATTCTTCTATATCTTCTTCATATTCTCGACAGTCCACCTCATAATCTATTGAATGAAATATTTTTTCATATATTTCATGTCGTTTTGCATCAGAATAACAACAAACTTCTTCAATAAAAAATAAGACATCATCAATAACGTTCCTATATCTTAAAAATATAATTACAATCAACTTACGAAACGATTTAATAAAATTAGGAAGCATTTCTTTAGAAATCACTCTACAAGATTCATCATATCTTGCACGAAAAAATTCATATCTTCCATGAAAATCTTTATCATAAAATCTTAAATAATCCTTCACAACATGATTAAATTTAACCATATCACAATTGTATAAATCACTCCAAAAATCGACACCATCTTCTTTATACCTCCCACCTTCAAAATAACTACTAAAATATGTTGGGGGGGGGGGGGGGGGGGGGGGTTAAAGTGTTTACAGCAATACAATCAACATTTTTATCAAAAGAAGACATACTATAGATAATCACGCAATTTTTTTTATTAAGTTGTAACCAAGAATCTCATTGTTCGAGGAGATCAATCCAATTTCTAGAAGCATCCCATGTTTCTGACCATTTTGCGGTATATATATGGTATGCATTTTTGCTGGTAAGGTCTAAATCTTTTATTTTAGGTAATTCTGCAACAGCTTTTAACCTTAATTCATAAGACAAATTTCTATATATTTGTAAATTTGTCATGTTTTTATTATAATATAATTTTTTTCTTTTAAATCATTTTTTATTATTCATTAGATTTATAAGCATGAAAAATGCTTATAAATCTTTTTATTTTTAAATCATCATTAAATAGATGATAGTATTCCATAAAATCATCAAACCTTGGTAAACGTGATTTAAAAAATTTACAAATAAATGACGGAAACTATCTTCTCTATCACTTTTTATAAGAATCTTTTTAATTTTTATTATATAATCATTCTTTTCGCGATATCTTAAATGTATAACTGTGATTAATATACGAAATATTCTAATAAGAGCAAAATACTCTTTATCAGAAAAATGTAAACCACTCCAGATATGAGGTCTATAACAATATTCACGTTCATATTTCCAAATATACCATCCTAATAGATTGATAAATTCATCTTGATCACCTTCAAGCATCTTTTCATATTTAGATGATATCTTTCTAAAATCTTGACAATGACAAATTTTTGGTAACAGTCTATTCACAGCAATCCAATCTATTTCTTCACACCAAGAAGATATAAGCTTTTTTCAGAGCTCAGAAATCTGCGTGCTTTTTTATTAGCATTTTCCCAAGAATTTCCTTGTTTAATAAAATATATCCAATCTCTTCTATTATCCCTATTTTCTTTGGGATATTTTAAATTAAAAATATACCAGGCATCTGTATTGATAAGATCCAATTTTTCTATTTTGGAAATAGGTAATTCTGAAAAAATCTTCAATTCATTAGGTAAATTTGTCATGTTTTTATTATAATATAATTTTTTTCTTTTAAATCATTTTTATTATTAAATATACAAGATTGCTCTTAATCGTTTACACTCCTCCTCAAAAATCAGGTTCTGAATATTGTTGTATGTTACTTTTTAATTATTATTTTCTTTTAGAAAGTTCTTTATAACTGTTCTGCGAAAAGCCTCACCTCCACAACTGTTACAAATAAGGTACCTTGATATCATTCGATGGCTGCATAAAAGACAAAATTTCAATTTAGCAAGATTATTATTTATTATATATTGATGTGAGTTGCAATATTGAGAGTTTTTCATAGCAATATTTTGACATGGGTCTGATCTTTTCATTCTTGGCATCTGGCATAATCTTGTATAATTCATAGATGGTTAAGAATGTATGGTTAAGAATGTACCTGAGCCAGAACCCCCATTACCTCACACACCACCCTGGGCACCACCCACTCAAAGGTGGTCTAATATCTTGAGAATTGTTGAGATCCATACCCATAAACCAAGTATATGCTTGTTACTTATATCAAGACCAGTTCATCTATGCTTAGTGTAAATCCCAGGGGATCACCCTGGGCAAAACCCTTCCAAAAGTACTCCAATATCTTGAAAACTGTTGAGATCCCCGCCCATAAACCATGTATATTCTTGTTACTTATATCAAGACCAATTCATCTATGCTTAGTGTAAATCTGCCCTCCCAATATCTTGAAACTATATGAAAGAGAATTATACATAAACATCATGACTTTACATACTTTATGAATTTACATAATAAGTTTAGGTAATTAGATTAAATGATGGGGGTTCAAATTATCTTGGTCATGATATACTGAACCTCCCCTTCTTTCAACCATCCTGCCCATGCCTTCTTTGATTTTATTTCAAGTAACTATATGAAAGAGAATTACACTTAAAACATCATAACTTTAAAAACTTTTATCAATTTTACATAAAAAAGTTTTGGTGAATGGAAAGTACACAGGATGACCCAAGGATTCACACAAAGTACCAATGAACTTGTCTCGATGTAAGGAACAAGAATATATATGGTTTATACATAGGGATCTCAATAAATTTCAAGACATTTGACCACAAGAGATAGGGCAGTGCCCAGCATGACCCTCAGGGATTCATACTAAGTATCAATGAACTTGTCTCGATGTAAGGAACAAGAATATATATGGTTTATACATAGGGATCTCAATAAATTTCAAGACATTTGACCACAAGAGATAGGGCAGTGCCCAGCATGACCCTCAGGGATTCATACTAAGTATCAATGAACTTGTCTTGATATAAGGAACAAGAATATATGTGGTTTATGGGTTGGGATCTCAATAGTTTTCAAGATATTTGACCACTAGCGAAGGGGAGGTGCCCAACATGACTCCTAGGGATTTACTCTAAACACTAATAAACTTGTCTTTGTATAAAGAGCAAGAATATAGTTTATAGGTGGGGATCTCAACAGTTTTGAAGATATTAGACCACAAGAGAAAGGGCGGGGTCCATCATGACCCCCAAGGATTCACATTAAGTACCCATGAACTTGTCTCGATAAAAGAAACAAGAATATATATGGTTTATAGGTAGGGATCTCAATAGATTTCAAGACATTTGGCTACAAGAGAAAGGGCAGTGCCCAGCATGACCCCCAGGGATTCACACTAATTACCAATGAACTTGCTTTGTATAAGAAACAAGAATATATATAGTTTATAGGTGGGGATCTCAATAGTTTTCAAGATATTGGACCATTAGTGAATGGGAGGTGCCCAGCATGACTCACAAGGATTTACTCTAAACACTGATGAACTTGTTTTTGTATAAGGAACAAGAATATATATGGTTTATGGGTGGGGATTTCAAAAGTTTTGAAGATATTTGACCACTAGTGAAAGGGGGATGCCCAGCATCCCCAGGGATTTCTCTAAACACTAATGAACTTGTCTTTGTATAAGGAACAAGAATATACAATGTATATGGTTTGTGGTTGGGGATCTAAACATTTTTGAAGACCACAAGTGAAAGGGAGGTACCCAGAATAGATCCCTGGGAATTTAACTTGGCACCAATTAACTGATCTTGATATAAGGAATAAGAATATATATGATTTATTGGTGCAGATCTCAAAAGTTTGCAGGATATTTTGCATATATACATTAAATATATTAAATGAATAATTTAAATTTCTGAAGTAGTCAGAGGGAGGGGGAATGTGAGACCACTACCCTACATTATTTGGTTATAATATAATTACTGTTGTTAAGATATTTGTATTTTTCATAAATATAAACAAAAAAGCACAAGTACATAGGGGGTTCAAAATATCACACCGGCAAGCTAAAAAGAGTACTGCATATGGTACATAATATACCTGTACCATGCATTATCAGAGTGTTTTTAAAATCATGAAACTGTTCCTCTCGAAGTTTAAAGCTCTATAACTTTGGGGCGGGGGGGGGGGGGGGGGGGGGGGGGGGGGGGGGGGGGGGGGGGGGGAGAGAATCAAAATACAAAATTATTTAAGCTCAAAGCTGTCATCTCAACTTTTAAACCAATGTAATTAAATAATAACAATAATAATAATGTAGTTTTTGAAACATCCCCAGTGTTTTACTTCCATTGGTAGCCAAATTTGTTCAGTTTTCTGAATAGAAACAAGCCCCAACAACCAATACAAAAAGGCGAATTTGCTATATCAGTCGTCATTGTCTAACTACAGTCGCGTAGAACAAACATGTGAAGTAATGAAGTTTGAGTATAACTCACCTGGATGTCGAAAATAAATACTGATATAAAAAAAAGTTCATATACTCTCTCTGGACATTTTGCCAGCTGATATACAGTTCACAAGCATGTAATTATTCAGTTTAAATGTGAGAATATCAAAAAAGACAATACTCCCTCTCCCCGGAATCTTCCTTTCACCTTTGGGAAAATGTGTACAAACTTTGATAATGCTAGGCCTCCATGTGTTGTCTACAATATTTACAAGATACTAAATAGAAATCTTAAGTGTAAAAGACCTTATCGCTCAATATAGTTGACCTATGACTTTGAAAAATAAAAAATCTTCTCACCAGGGTGAATGGTGTACCAAATTTGACAATGCTTGTTTTAATGGTTCTCTTTGCATTGTGTCTACAAGATTACCAAATCACTAAATAAAACTTCTAACCTAAGGGGTCATATTTCTTTAAAAAATTACCTATGACCATGAAAAATAGGCACTTTCCTCTAACTATGGGAAATTGTACCAATTCTGATCATGCTAATCCTAATAGTTCTCTTTGTATTGTGTCTACAAAAGTGATGGCAAACAGACAGAAGCACAGATCTACACCATAATACAAAAAGCATATAAAATATTTCAGTGCTCCAAGTTGTGACTTAAATGGTCGCATTTGCGAAAAAAAAAGCTCAAATTTGCGACCATAATTTCATTAAGGTTGCAAAACTGCAAGAACTAGTAGGCATAATGAATCTGTAAAAAATACAAAGTATTTCACGTTAAGTGTTAATGAGAAATCTAGTCTCAAGTACACTGATCCAAATGCTTGATGTAAACAGGGATAGAAATTAGCAGGGTCCCAGTAGCCCATGGCGAGTAAAAACTGAGCTGGGCAAGTAGTTTTCACAATGTGTTAGCCAAGGTGGCTACTGAAAATTTGGGGTATATCTTGCACTTTCAAAAATTTCAACTAATATTCTTGTAAACTGAGTATATCTTGCTACATGTAAGTAGTGTATGAACTACTTTAAAATATGTTTTTATAGTAAGATTTTTAAAATAGCAAGTTTAATTTCTATCCCTCCACAAAGTGTGTACAGCTCCTGCTACAATCAATATGTGGTTTCACTTTCAGTTTCAGGAATTTTCATGCCAATGGAGGTTATGTTTCTGAAAAGTATATTTTGTTGCATTTATGAGGAGTACCTGTCAATGGCAGACTCATATTTCGCAAGAACTGGTTGTACCTCCTTTAAAATAGAAAGCATCGTTACATCAGTTGTTAGGTCCATAGAAAGGAGACAAAAATGTGAAATGCAAGGAGGTGGCGTCCGAAATATGCTGTTACAGTTTAAAAATTTTATACTTAATTTTCTTTTATTATAAGCCCTGCTAGGTCATGTTAAAACTTCCAGACACTGAATTCTGTTAATCCAAATAAATGTTACATCGATTGGTTGATTAATCCCTTTCCCACCCCAATTGAAAGGAAATTCACTGAGCAGAAAATAGTGGTTGGCCAAATGAACTGGAATTGGAAACCACTGAGGATTTATCTTAAACGTACATGTAAAAGAAAAAGAAAAAAGACAGAAATGTGGAAAATAATCATTTATTATTTTCTTTTATTTCATACTAAATATACTAAAATGTGACAATTTTAAAGGTACTACACATGGTGATAGTCCTTTAATAAATGTCTTACATTATCTTTTTGGCATTTTATTTTTGTTCAGCATCAACTTGATTGTAAAATATGAAACAAAAATAGTAGGTCTAAACAGTAAAATAAATGAAAAAGAAAATAAAAAAATATCAGAATATGTAAACATCACCACCTGAGGTCCTCCTACATGTATGTATGTTATAGTGCATGTGGTGAGTAAAAATATTCCATATGGCTACCAAACTTTTTGGATAAGCGACTAAAATCTGAAAACCAAAACCCAACTGCTACTTGGAGCATTGTATTTGCATTAATCAAAATACCATAGGACATGGAGACTGCATATTTTTCTTGGTTTTTAAAATTTTATTTTACTACTACATTGTAAGCACACAATGTTAAATAATAGTACTGTATGTTACATAAATCCATTCATTAATTCACAGGGAAGTTCCTTTCAGAAGGCCTCTGAATTGTATACACATAATTGAATGGTGTTTCAGTCCAAAACATGTACATGTACATAATGTATGATGCATGTGTATCTAGAGTTAGTCAATATTAGTAGGTTATGCTATCTTATTTTATCAATGTTTTCTGTTTGAAGAAATTTTCAATTCAAAAGAACTTGCAGCACCTTTTGCTATGAATTGGGTGGTCCTTTGAGTATCTATCTCTGACTATTGTAATTGTCAGTAGAATAGATAAGCTATCAAATTTAAATTAAAGGACTGAAAATGCTGAAAGTGCAAAGCTATTATCAGATCTGAATAACAGAATATGCAAATGCAAACGAATGATTAAAATCAATTTAAGTTTGTATAATACACAGTACATTACTGAGATAAAATGATTGCAAGGTAATCACTCATACTAGTATTTCAACAGTACAAGCCATTCTGATATACAAATAGCCTATTCTCAGTACTACTGAAGTTGTTATTAATAAACTAAAATTTATACCTACAAAATTCAGGCCTCAGACCACTATATGAATGTCAGTTGGATGATAGAAAATGATGTGTTAAAGTCAAAACATACCATCCTATATACTGCTACAGTTCATGTACATGTAGCACTAAGTCTATAAATGTAACGTATCTTTAATTCACTTTCCAGCTATTAATTGGGATATTTTGGTCATTGTTTAATTTTGGCCAATTTGGACACCCTATCAAAATAACCATAATTAAACCGTCCAAAATATGTACACATTCAACGGCTGGCAAATCTTCATCCGGTTCTAGCATTAACATGGGAACATTTCATAGCGATAATGATAATACAGTGATGAACTATATGTCTGTTTAAAATAAACTTTTAAAAGGCAAAAGCTTTAGGATTTAATCCCCCAATGTACTCATAATTAATTACACAAGTCATGGCGATTTTTCCAACTGTTACAGAAACGAGATTTGAAAAATTTCACACTCGATGTTCGATGTTCGTTTTATCTCCCTTCGCAGGTGTATTATAAAGTACATTGCAAACAGCGCACTATTTGCAGACTTGAGCGGTTGATGGTTGCAGAGACAAAGTGGTCACTATAGGGTAGAGCAAATATAGGAAATAAGCAAGGGGAATTTTGAGAACAGTTGCTAAGGCAGATTTGGAATGTAATATAAATGGCCAAATATTACTGGCCAAAAAATAACCCTTCATTTTATGACAAAATTTAGCGACACCATTATATCCCAATTTACGATACAGCACACTGAAAGTGCACCCCTGATTCCACTACCTGACATGAATGGTTTAGACACATAACCTTAAACCCAATAGGTAAACACATGAAATTAATGCATCAATAGGGAGGAAATTAAAGAAAACATAAAAAAGAATGAAAATGACAGAATCTGATAACATGTCAAAAAATAATTTTTCCTTGAACTCCACACATGAAAATGATTTTCGCAAAAAATACAAACTTGAATTACTAGTATATATCCATATAGATCACTCAGATGCAATTAATTTTTAAATTCATGCCACAACTCTGGAGGAGCAAATTTTCAATGGGGGTACCCTCTGGGACCTATTTCACCCCATGGTGAATCCACCCCTCAGTCTATCTTATTGAAAAATACAAACTAGGTAGACGACATTGAGTACTTGCTTCCTCTTAAATTTTCGTCAATATCTCTTCAATGGTTTCAGAGAATTAATAGAAAATGTGAAGTTTAAGGACAGACATGGTGTATCACTATAGCTCACCTGACCTTAAAGCAATTGTCAATTCCTTTGTAATAAAACACCAATACCTATTTGAAACATTTTTTTATTATTATCCTTGAACTCCACACATGGAAAACTCTTTCACACAGCTATAAAACTTTCATACAACAAACATGTAGATGGTCTTTGTTTTCACTTCAATTTCAAATTTTATTTCAAATAAAGAGAAACTTATCTCAGGATTAATAGTATGTGTGTAGAAAGTATATGCGTGACAATTAATTCAAATTAAACTCAAAGAGCTATCTTAAGTTTCATTTCAGGAGATTTATATAGATCTATCAAACTTATATACCCAGACAAGAAGACATCATCAGAGACACACACTCATAACAAAGGAAGGCGAAGTGGTAGCAAAATGGAAAGAACACTTCAGTAAAGTCCTCAATAGACCAAACCTAACAGCTTGAAGTGATTCATGATGGTGAAGTCTTCAACATTGATGTTGGGGAGTAAGAGCAATACTCAGAGAGAGCCCAAAAATGGACAAACTCCATGAGTTTTTAACATCACCAAAGATCTCCTATGAGTAGACAATGAAACATCAACAACGCAGGCACAGAAACTGACAAGTCACATATGGACTGAAGAGAAGGTACCAACAGACTGTAAAAGGGGATTCGTAGTTAAACTGCCAAAGGAGCAAGACCTGAATAAGTGTGGAAATTGGAGAGGTATTTTGCTAATACCAACAACAGACAAAGTGTAAGGAAAAATAATCATAAAATGACAGGTGAAAGAAGTAGATCTTCCTAAGGTAAGATCAGGCAGGATTCAGAGAACAGAACAAATATTCACACACAGGAACATCCTAGAGCAGCCGTAGATTTTAACTCCAACATAGATGACAGATTTCAGGAGTGCTAGTGTTAGATGGATGGAAATACTAAAATTAACTGAATTAATAATATGAACTTATAAATTATTCAATCTTTTATGCATGAATATGATATTTTGTGTAATATTACATCAAACTGATAGATATTCAAATAAAATAATCTATGTTACCAGTATTTCACTGTATGTTACTTACTGTTTATTTAACAACTGAGCCCAAAATAGGATGGGATAAAATCTCTGTAACACTGATATCCTTTTTTTTCAGATGTTGTTGAAATACATGTACATGTACCTAGCTATTATATAAAAGATAATGATTTTTTTTCAAGATTGTAACCAAAATTGATTTAAAAGAGAGTCAAGTACCTTTTATGTTTTTATTTCTTTTATTTCTTTTATTTCACAAATTTATATATACATTGTCTTGTTTAATATGCATATCTTTATCAGTTAGCATGTCTCCTATCATTAGTCTTGCATAAGGGCTTGGGGATATAACTGTGATGTAAAGAGTATGAGTTTGCAATTCTGAAATCACTGAAGTTGATCAAGTATATCAAAAAACAGTTCACCTGGCAGGTTTTTTTTTGGTTACTAATGTTATATAATCAAGGGCGTAGGACAAGGGGTGGGGGCAGCAGGGAAACACCCCCACACTTTTGAAACAGGGGGGGCACAAGTATATTTGTGGCCCCCACTTTTTGACGTAATTGCTTTTATCACACAGCAACAATTTTTCTAAATACCAGTAATTGATATTTTCAAAACAGTAGTTATAATTCTTGAATAATTGATTTTCAAAATCAGTACTTATTCCATGTAGTTGCTTTTAAACCAGTGGTAATTTCAGGGGGTGGGAGGGCATAAAGGGCATACACCCCCCTTTGAATAGATGTTTGTACAAATGAATTACAAAAATTTTTGCGCCATGCTATGCTCAGCCAAAACAATTATATTATATATACTCTTCTTCCCTGTTGCCCATCATTTCATTACAAAAATTTTCGTTTTCTTCTCCTCAGGTTGTATGACTATGAAAATTTGTGTAAACTTGGCAAATTTTGCATTGTATAAAAATGTTTTATTTTACCCCCCTCCCCACACTTTCTCACATACCAATACCTATACTGATGTTATACACATGTACCAAGGCAAAAACTATGCATCAGATTTTATTTTGGTCCATGGATCTGTCCCACAGACATAAAGGAATAGATGCACCTTGACAACTATTTTACCATTGAAGGTCTTTAATGGAGAAAATATGATTTTAATATTCACTTTATTCACTGTGTTGATAAATCTGTGAATTTAAGAAACAGTGAATAAGTTTTTGATAAAACTATATATGTTTATATTTGAGCCAATATAAAAACTATCTAAATTCCTGTCAGGCGTGTTCACCTTGAAATATTTTTTAAGTCAATCATTCATTGGGCTTATTTTAGGTTTACAATTGAACTGGAGCATATAAAATATATACACACCTTTTTATAATTTTTCTATAAAAATATAATGATCTAAAAGTTTGAAACCCACCTTCCCCCAAATCATTAAATCCATGGCGGTTTCTTGAAAATCATATCATTTATAAAATTTTTTACAAAGTTATATAGATATTGCTGATTTTCACTTCAGTGATATACATATATATAGTATTATAAAATGCTGATTTCACTTAATTGATATATAGCATTATGAATTTTCAATTTGTTAAAGAAATTGTTACCACTTATAATTTACTTTACTTCTAAAATATATAAAATTTTTCTGATAAAAATCAATCTAGTTAATAATGGTCAATAAAGGTCACTTTATTTTCTTTAAAAATTGCATTCTGGTAACAGAAATTAACTGAAAGTGACTGTTCCCTTTTAAGTTGCATCAGGTTACCATATGCATCATATTTATTACAGACAACAGTTCTGGAATCCCCAATGTCTGTTCTGTGTTATAAGGTATTAAAACAAATATTCCAAAGACCTTTATTTCTGTGTTTTTCTGTGCACAAGTCAGACAATTTCTGATATTGACTTCATTTACATGTCATATATACATAAATATGAGAAGCCTTTGCAAGACCTCATATTATGAATCTGAGAATTCAGAAAACCATGATTGTATCAGAAGAAAGAGAAATATGAAAATTACTACCCATGGAATTAAAACCGTATACAGCATTTCTGCTTACCCAGCACTAACCTTTGTTTCAATTTTCTCAGTAAATGATAGTGGTGTAAAAAGAAAACAAATATAGAGTGGTGATAAAATATGCTATTATGCACCTGTTGTTTGATAAGATTTCCCATCATGATTTGAGAATGACATTAATAAACTTAACATGAATCAGGTAGATTTGTATTGCATTTCATTCTGAAAGTCGTATGCAGAGTTGGAGTTAAGAAACTTATCAAGTTTTGAACAAGAAGATGAATCAAAACTTTCATCTTCATGATCAGCAAGATTTATCTAGATCTGCTAAAAATATTAAATATACAAATTTGTACTTACAGGAAAATGTATAGGTACTATTGGACTTGGTTTCAAATTCTTTTCCATTGACTCCAGAAAGCTGTGTTTTAAATGACAAACTGTAAGGTCCTCCAGAGAGTGTATCAATATGGGTGATGTTATATTCTGCAGAATATGTGTTTTCTTTTATGTTAGTACATGCTGGTCCTTTTGATACTGTCAAATCTTCAGTATGATAAATATTTCCAGACATCTGTAATGATATAGGATTAAAAGATGCCAGAAAATACCGTATTCGGCCGTGTATAATCCGCACTCTTTTCACTCAAAAATTTGTCTCAGGCATGGGGGTGCGGATGGGGACATCCCGATAGTCCGACGGTTCGATAGTCCGACGGTTCGATAGTCCGATGATAAGTAGAAAACTAGTTGCTTCCCGTCAAGTTTCGATGAACTCGCTGCAGAGGAGAAGCAGTGTCACCACGCAAATTTGTAATAACGACACAATTTGTAATAAAAATTTCAAAATCAGAGAATTATTTTAAAAATAGGGGAAAATGTTTGGGATGACCGTCTTAAGACACAATTTGACCAATTTAATGGAGAAAAGATGGGTTTGAACCCAATAAGATGGCTTTTAAAAAGTTATTACAAATTGCGTGGTGACAAAGCAGACACTGCGTCAAATATTTAAGTGACTTTTTGTTCTGTTTAATCCTCTTGATAGCCATGAGATTTAACTGTCGGACTATCGGACCGTCGGACTATCGGACCGTCGGACTATCGACATGTCACCGTGCGGATAATACAGTACTACAGAATCTTAGGACATTTTTTTCCGCAGGAACTACTGCATGAGATTCGATGTGGGTGGTAAGCCTGACAAAGTTTTTTCGTAATAACGATGTACGAGTCAATGTATATCATCATTTATGTCTACAGTGACGGTGAATAAATCAATAAATGAATCTTGTTGTCTTTTATTTTTGTGTGTTTCAGTTTACAAATAGGCTAGACTACACAGGCACTTGTGTAATGCAATCCCTTGATTGAGGGTGTTGTGATCGGTGGATTGCATAACGCAAGTGCCTGTGCAAGGCTAGCCTAGTTGCGATGTTTTGGCGAGGAAACAGAATAGTACAGTACCTGTTGCTTATCTTCATCATGAAGTTTTGTTATTATTGAAAAAATAAAACAATCTCAACAAGAATTCTAATAATTATTTCACGCTGGTGAACGACGAAGCGAACAGCCATGTTGTAACTGTAAATGAGGGGGCTAAATGGAAGAGCAAATATGTAGTATCTTGTAGTTTCGTATTTTATGTAGTTTTGCGTTGTTTGTTTTGAGACGATGACTATACATTAATAAATAAAACAATGTTTTCTGGGTGTTTTGTTCTGTGGAGGAATGTTATTTTACACATTTCGTACAAAAGGTATATACCAGTAACTCTCTTACTACCGTACATCTACAGTGTAGTACTAAGTTATGGAACATGCTAATTATACAGGTAAGTACGATGAGTTAATATGATAAAAGGTGTAAAATAACAATGCCACACCAAGGTAATTAATGTTTGTAGTATATGTCTCCATTCATAATCAATGATGCGTGTAACAGACAACAGTATACTTGGATCTGTATATATATCCCTTTGTTTCAATAATTACGCTATACACGCGTATTCTGGATATATAGATCGCTTGTGTACAAGTGCTCTCCGCTAATTAAAATTGTTACAAACTTTTATGTCGCCGATTTCCGCAAATATAATATCTATTTCAAATGTTGTTCTAATACATACTATTAATTAAATATATAGGCTACCACGTCAGCAAAAGCAAATGATTGCGCTGTAATTAACGGAATGTAATTTTACAAAGACTTCGACTGATGTTTTGATATTTCTTTTGTTATTTATTTCAAATCATTAATTTGCTTATCATATCCCTTATCTAATATCTCGAATATATATATCTATAATAAATATTTATCTATTTCTTCCAAATACCGATCTGCGAATTTTGAAAATATTTCCGATCGTCATACTGCACTTATACACAATAATAATCAATCTCGCCGACGATTTTCGGCCATACGGCCGTGGAAAATAGTCAACGCGGATTATACGCACGAAGTCCTTTTTCTCTCCGAGTTCTGATGCTGAAATGGGGGGTGCGGATAATACGTAAATGCGGATTATACACGGCCGAATGCGGTAGTTGATTTACACATTAGAGTATTAAGACAATTTTCACTAAGTGACAATGGCACCCCTTTTATAAAATTTGTAACATCTAAATATTTTTGAAATTTTAAATATCCCTACATATATGTGCCATTTCTAAAAACACTAATGTACATGTAATAAATACATTTATTTTTCAAATTTGGTAGAAGAGTGGATGTGGTTTCAATCAGTAATAGAGTGACTAAGGCAATTTACATATTGCTTACCTGAGCAGAATAGACAAACAACATGTAGGCTAAATTACACACACAAAAAATTGAAAATCCACCATACATGTATTTGGTTAGTTATGGGCATTGGATCTAAAGGTGGGTTGTGTCAAAGGAGGGGCCCCTCTATAAGCTATTTTGTACAACCCTGGATCCACCCTTGGGCACATATGGTTGAAAACTAAAGAAGTAAAGAAGCTGAATGTATTGTAATACACTTGTATTTGCATTAGTGCACCTATTTTCCTTTCTCAACTAAATAAATGATCAAAATCCCTTCCATACTCCTTATGAGCTGGCAGTGTGTAAAATGACCCAATACCAACCTTTTACCATTTTCAGTCCAAAAAAAAATCATAATGAATTAACACAAGAGGCCCACGAGGGCTTCAATCACTCACCTGAGAACCATCTACAAATGTGGAAAGAAGACCCAAGAAGAACATGTACATGTAGGCTGATTTGCCCTAGAAACAAATATTGCTGTTTTAAAGTGATATGAGCTGTTGTAGGCAAACAATTTTACATGCTCATTTTATGTAATATTTTATCTCATATATATTCCAAAGAGACCATCTGGTGGTTTGAATAACAAATGCATTTGTAAAATTTCAACAATCTTACTAAACGTAACACGTAATATCAGTTATTGCTTGTCCGCCATTACTCTAAGCATTGCAAATAAACTTTAGGTAATTTTTTATGAAGATTACCAAATGTCCAATAAACATGTGCTATTTGCATTTAATATACATTCTACTCTTATTACCCTTTGCGTTTATTTTGTACATCATCATTTCACACCTAAATCAGGCAAAGTTGGTCTTTTTGGTCATTTCTAAACATTTATTTCTGAATTTGTCCTCATACCGGGTATATCAGGTGATCTCAACCCATTTTTAACTTGTGGCATCGCATTCCCGGCTTTATCATTCTTGACACATATGATCATGAACTGCCCCACTTCACCAAACATGGCAACACGATTGTAAAACATGAGGAACGCATACTTTTCACAGTTACATTGTTTTTATTTAGTCAGCATTCAGAGTAACAATAAAGATCAGAAATTTTTCTTATAGTGACCTGATATATTTATTCATAATTCATCCGATTTTCTTGAGGTATTTAAAATAGCAATGAAAAGTATATATTTTACATAATACATGGACTTTCCAATAAGAATCACATCCTGTATTTTTAAAGAAAATAAAAAACACATAAAAATCGTCGGACTTTAACATAGTCCGAGATCCCTTGACCACATTATGAAGTACAATTGATATGGCGAAAGAGTTTATCTGAAAGGTCATTGCATACGGATTTGGATTTTGTAAAGTACACATAAATTCTAATAAAACAAATAACTCCCAACATTTACATGTTTGATAATGTATTCCTGCTTTGATATCAAATGTAGCAGAGTATAGTAAATGTATATTTCAGGGGTGTGGCAGTAGTCCCACATACACTATTAAATGTGTTTTCCCATAACAATCAATAATATATCACAGAGTAGAATTTCAAGTTTGAAATTATTAAAATTATAAATATAAGATTTTAAGTATTTTTAATATATTGATTTGTTGATTTATAATTTGTTAAGTTTATATATTTCTGTATTTGTTAGAAGTTATAGTAACAAATATAAATAGGCATAATTACTAAATAAGGTATACATATTAACATACCTGTAGGTGTGAAGTAAGTTAATTAGTTGAGCAGAGATGAGGCTGTCTAGATATTAAATTAGGGACCTTGAGACATAGAGTACCGGTAGTTGATTTAAGATTTATCTTTTATGTAGCTAAGACTCAAATGTCAAAGCTATTACCTTAGGAACCTACAACTCATATTTGAATCCTTAAATTTGCATTTAGTTTAAATTAGAGCAGAACTCAAGGTCAAGGTTTTTCCACGTTCTAGATGTAAGGGTGGTGGTATCGTTATTTTTTACAAATCCGTTTTTCATAAAAAGTTGCAAGTTATTGAAAATCTTTTTGATAGTATAATCTGGATTAAAATTAGTCCAGGTATTGTATCTGACCAAAATGTATATATATCCTGTTGTTACATCCCCCCTGAAAATAGTAAGTTTTAATAATGACAATGAAATTGATTTGTATCAGAGTCTTGAGGACCTAATATGTAAATACAAAAAATACAGGGAAACTTTTCATCGTTGGTGATTTTAATTCTAGAACGGGTACCAGAGATGATAACATCCTAAATTGTGATATTAGTAATATATTTTCTGATACTATGGCAGCTATAATTGATTATAGGTCAGATGTACATCTGGTTAAACGGAATAATTAGATAAACATGTTAATACCTTTGGTAGAAAACTTCTGGATATTTGTAAAGCGAACGGGTATGCGTATTGTTAATGGAAGACATATACGGATGATCCTTACGGTAATTATACTTTCTACAATTCGATTGGTACTAATACAATAGATTACGTACTAGTAGAGGGGCCCCAAATAGAATGTATCTCTAACTTTATCAGTGGTCAATTTAATCCTTTTTCTGATCACTCACCCGTCTCTTTCACATTGAAATTTACTATGTCACGGTACAATAATAATCCAGTAGTCTCCAGGTGTGATGATCATTTATACAGAAAGAACGTTAAGTCAATCAGGTGGAATGATGATAATATTGCACTAGTTAATACTGCCCTGGCAAATAACTTAGGTAACTTGTTAAGCCAGTTAGATACTGATGTGCATTCGTTAAATGATGTCAATAATTGTGTAAATAATTTTACTATGCTTCTTAACGAAATTGTTTTACCTTATTGTAATGTACGCACAAAAATGCATAAAGATAATACTAATGATAAAATTCGCCATGTAGAAGATGATAAACCGTGGTTCAACCATGCATGTAAATTAAAATACAACGAATATAGAAAAGCTCTTTTCCTTTTCAGTAAGGAGATGACCAAAACAAATCATGAAATTTTAGTTGCTAAAAATCTGAGTATAAAAAATATGAACTTAGGATGAAACGTCAATATTTGAGATATGAAGGTGACATGATGGACTATTTGAAAAAAAATAACCCTAAAGAATTTTATAAATTTTTTTCTAAAACAAAATCTAACATTAAATGTGACTTAAGTGGGGTCGAATTCCTGAATCATTTTCGTAATCTTTGTGCGCCTGAAAATAACAATAGTATTTTTAATAATAATAATAATAATGAAGTAAATCGTACGGTAGCTTTTGAAGAATTGAATATGCCTATTTCGGTAGATGAAATTAAGAAATGTATAAAGAAACTTAAAACTAATAAATGTTGTGGTGAAGATTATTTAGTTAATGAAATTTTCATAAAATGTGATGAGCATATTGTACCATGCCTACACAAATTATTCAATTTAGTTTTTAACTCGGGTCACTTTCCCGAAATTTGGTCTGAGGGAAATATATTACCTGTATTTAAGAAGGTGATCCTAATGATGTTAATAATTACAGAGGTATAACTATCATAAGCTGTCTCGGGAAACTATTTACCTCTATCTTAAATCGTAGATTATTAGAGTGGGATAAATTTAATAACATTGTTAGTGATGCTCAGTTTGGATTCAAGCCAGGAATGTCAACAGTTGATGCCATGTTTTGTCTTCAGTCCCTTGTTAAATCGAACTATAAAAAGTAAACAAAAATTATTCTGTTGTTTTATAGACTACAGAAAAGCTTTCGATCTGATTGACAGACACAAGCTTTGGTTCAAGTTAATTAAGCAAGGGGTCCGTGGTAAAATTTTTGATGTTATTAAGTCATGTACGTCAATGCTAAATCATGTGTCAAATTTAATGGTCAGTTGTCTGATTTTTTCGAAAATAATAATGGTGTGATGCAGGGTGAGGTATTGTCTCCCCTTCTTTTCTCCCTTTATGTGAATGATTGTGAAATGAGTTTTTTGAAATCAAACTGTCCGTCAATTGAAATACAGCTAATCAATATTTTTCTTTTAATGTATGCTGATGATATGGTTTATAATTTCAGAAACTGCAGAAGGTCTCCAGAAAATGCTAGATTCCTTACATAACTACTCTAATGAATGGAACTTGACATTAAGCACAGAAAAAACTAAAATTATGATTTTTCGTAATAGCAAAAGAATTAATCTGCAAATGAAGTGGAAATATGATGGGCATGAATTAGAAGTTGTTGAAAACGTTCAATTATTTAGGAATGTTATTATCCTATAATGGGAAATTTAGACAAGCTCAACTTAATTTTGCAGATCAAGGTAGAAAAGCGTTGTTCGCTCTATCAACAAAAATTTAAAAACCATAACCTTAACGTGAAAACAAAACTTTCATTGTTTGATACATATGTAAAAAGTATTTTATATCTTTACGGTGCAGAAATTTGGGGGTTTCACAAAGCACCTGATGTTGAAAAAGTACATATACTGTTCTGTAAAAAATTATTAGGTGTGAAGAAAACTACTAGTAACCTCTTAGTGTATTGTGAACTAGGGCGGTTCCCATTGAGAATATATAGAATTTCTGAAATTTTTCAAATATTGGTTTAAAAGTAAGAAATAGTCAAAATTGTATTATTAAATCTTGTTATAATGAAATGGTTTGTTGAATAATGATGAATGGATTTTAAATATTAAGAATGAACTATGCAATCTTGGTCTGAATTACTTATTTGAATGTAGATTGTCAGATAAGGCTTTGTACTGTATTTTTGAAACAGAAACTTTTCGATGTTACAAAGCAGCAATTTTTTGCAAATATAACTACAATGTCTAAGGGTGTAATATACCAACATTTAATTGATAATTTTTGTGTACAATACTATCTTACTAAACCAATTGAGTTAAAATACAGAAAATATTTAACGAAATTTAGAATTTCTTCTCAATCATTAAATATTGAAAAAGGAAGACACTGTGGTGTAAGTAGAACTGACCGTCTCTGTACTAAATGTAACCTAATAAGCATCGAAGATGAATTTCACTTTATACTTGAATGTCCTTACTATAGGGAATTAAGAACAAAATACATAAAAAGTTATTATTATAATCGTGCTAGTGTATTCACTTAGTGTGCAAAATGTAAAAGAATTGGCAAACTTGGGCAAATATTTGTATTTAGCATGTATTAAGAAAGATTTATGAATATTTATTTATTGATTGATTTATGTATTTGTATTTACTCTCCTTGTGTGACATATGTATATTATCTGTTGTATTATATTTCTGATGAGTCGTATGACTCAAAGGCAATAAAGAACTGAACTGAACTGAACTAAGACTCAAATGTCAAAGCTATTACCTTCGGAACCTACAACTCATAATTGAATCCTTAAATTTGCATTTAGTTTAAATTAGAGCAGAACTCAAGGTCTGGACAGGGATTCCTTTACATTGTTAGGAATTATATAAAATGTAAGAACGTGAAAGTAAGAGATGGAGAGGAGACAAGAGCATAGGAGAGGACCCATTGTATGTAGAAAAAGACCAAACTTATAGTTGAGAAAGAGGACATGAATGGATGAGAACTAAGCTGTATACATGTATTATCAGCTTGATACTAAGAACTACTTTGTAAATATTTGTTAAAGCGATATAAGCTGTCACAATGATTATTTTTGTCCCCTGACATATAGTTGAGAATATGATAAAATGTGTGTTCAAATACATTATCAAACACATAAAACGTTGCAAAAGATCTGCTTTTAGAAGTTATTTGCTTTTTTAGAATTTAAGTTTTCCTGTACCTTAAAAAATCCAGCTTTTTTTCCATTTGCAATGACCTCTCTGATAAACTCTTTCGCCATATCAATTGTACTTCATAATTTGGCCAAGGGATCTTGGTCTTTTATGCACTTGGACTATGTTAAAGTCCGCCGATTTTTATGTGTTTTTTATTTTCTTTAAAAATACAGGATGTGATTCCTATTGGAAAGTCCATGTATTATGTAAAATATATGCTTTTCAACGCTATTTTAAATACCTCAAGAAAATCGGATGAACATATGAATAAATATATCAGGTCACTGAAAGAATTTTTTTTCGATCTTTTTAATGTTACTCTGAATGATGACGTTGACAAAATCAAAACAATGTAATTGTGAAAAGTATGCATACCCCATGTTTTACAATCGTGCCGCCATGCCCGGTGGAGTTGGACAGTTCATGATGATATGTGTTAAAAATGATAAAGCCGAACATGCGATGGGACGAGTTAAAAATGGGTCGAGATCACACGATATACCTGGCACATGGACAATTTCAGAAACGAATGTTTTGAAACAACAAAAGAGACAAACTTTGCCTGATTAAGGTATGAAATGATGATGTACAAAAACAAATGCAAAGGTTAATAAGA
The DNA here is from genome assembly GCA_030159075.1 of Atrina japonica. Classification (NCBI taxonomy): domain Eukaryota; kingdom Metazoa; phylum Mollusca; class Bivalvia; order Pterioida; family Pinnidae; genus Atrina; species Atrina japonica. Next base: position 41,246 of record BROG01001062.1, read on the forward strand.
ATAGAATGTATATTAAATGCAAATAACACATGTTTATTGGTCACTCGGTAATTTTCATAAAAAATTACCTAAAGTTTATTTGCAATGCTTAGAGTAATGGCGGACAAGCAATAACTGATATTACGGGTTACGTTTGGCAAGATTGTTGCAATTTTACTTACGCATTTGTTATTCTAACCCCGGGATGGTCTCTTTGGAATATATATGAGATAGAATATTACATAAAATAGGCATGTAAAATTTTTAACCTACAACAGCTCATTTCGCTTTAATAGCTTTTTAGTTAGGTAATAAATATTAGAAAAGACCATTTGAATCTTTGTCTCCCTGACATTAGGAAAAGTGACAGGACCAGAGATCACAATGTGATATGTCATTAGGACCAAAGATTACCTCATCACCACATAAACAGAAGTCAACGAATAACAAATAAGAGCACCACAGTAACCACAGTGTTAAACACCGTGTCATTTCGGTGATAAATCGTGGAGAATTTTAAGACCTGGACTAAACAGCAAGCAGCAAGTCAGACAAAGGTGTAGTAAGTAAATCAATTTTTTTTCTTTTTCTGATAATTGCATATGTTAATTTATTAAGAATTTTTGTACATTTTCATATCAATATTTGATTTAATTTTTGTTTAGAGCTACTGTTGCAAAGTATCATCATGAGTTATTCAGAGATTATGTAGAAAGAATATCTGTAAACAAGCTAGAATTAATATATCAGGATTACATAGGAGTAGGAATGTAAAAATTCACAGCATTCCAATGGAGGAATTCTATTTTTGTGAAAGTAAGAACTTGTAGAGTAAGAGAATTAGTTGATACAGGTGCTCAATTGTAATGTATTACTAAAAGTCTTTTTCAGAAAACTTTCCCAGATATAAAAATCATACCAAGTCAGCACAGAACAGTCAGTGGTGGATGTGGTGAACAACATCAAGTTTTGGAAAAGGCAGAAATTCCAATCAAAATTGATGGATTGATTTTGTATCAGGAAGTTCATATTTTTCACAATAAGAATCTTTAATATTAGAAACTGATTTTTTGAAATCTAACCAATCCAGTTTGAATTTTACAGATAATGTTCTTTCAATTAAAAATTGATTTGCTCAAGTTTCGATAATATCACCAGCATTAGAAAAGGTTGTCAAAATAACCAAAGATGTTAATGTACCTCCGCTCACGCAAGTCACCGCCACGGTGAACATTTTTGGTATACCAAAAACAGCACAGTGCTGTTAGAGCCCAGTGACCATCTACAGGAACACTTCAAGGAGGTAAGTGCTTGACCACAGTGCAGCAAACATAACGGGGCTATCAATTCATCAACCCTACAAACAAATAAGTTAACTCAGCGCTCTACAATGTGACCAAATCTCTTGCAAATGCGACCATTTTTTAGATTTTGGCGAGTGTTCATCCTCATTCAGTCGTCACATTGCGACCAGTTTTTCCCCCCCGAGCCGGAAATCAAAAGTTTGTCCATTTTCACTGTAAAATTACATTATCAAAATAATGGTCTGTTATTCGATTTACAACAACCAATTTGGTTATTCAGTTTCAATAAACTAGAGCATCTAACTCACGTGGATTACTGTATAAAAACACGTTGTATCGCTCTCATGTTTTCGACTTGAAATTTTCCTAACAGCACGCAATGACAATTTCTTTTCTCGGTCGATTTCAACAGAAGCATCATTAGACACTACTAAGCTTAAACGATCTTGGTTAAAGGGATACTGGCACAGAGTTATGGCTAGTGTTTGACTAGGCCAAACATTCTGCCCCAATTTCGATTTTGATTTAAGCGATTTTTAAGTGGTAAAATCAGGACAGAAAGTTTGGCCTAGTGTTCGACAAGGAGGGCAGGCAAACCACAGCCTAATTCCTTTGGGGATTCTATCGTGGCCGTTTTATCGTGGGGCAACAATAAAACGGCCGCTACAGAATCCCCAAAGGGATTAACCACAGTCGGTACTGGAAATTTTATCTGTAAATTAAAATCGAGAGTCAAATATCCAATTGACGGACAAACACCTATAAATTAAAGAACTTTACAGGTGTTTGTCTGACAATCAGGTCATGGGTGTTGGACTCTAGATTTTAACTTGCAGACAAAATTTACAATTCTTGTGGGCAGTCTGTTTTGTAAATTCTGTCGAAAAGAAACTGGCGCTAAAATTTTTTTTAAATGTTTAAGGTTATCTCAATATTAGAGCAACAAAAAAATAGGCATATAAACACTCCTGGATTGAAAAAAAATGCACAAAAAGGTCAACATGCAGTTAATAACCTTGTTTTAAATGGATTGAAATAATAAAATGTTACATCAACTTAGCAAATTAATATTTTACTTCATTTCTGTATTTTCATCCAGTGGATTTTTTAAGAACACATAAACAAACACACATGAACACACACACACACAAACACACACACACACACATTTATATTGGCGAGTAAAAGTTCCTGGCTGGCTAGTAAAATTTCTGGTTCACTGGCCAAATGAAGTGTGAATTTTTATAGTGTTGTAGAGCCCTGTAACTACAAAGGGAAGCTGGTAAAGAAGAAAGAATTATCACCTGATCAACCACAGGAATACAGATTTTCAGTCGATTTTAGGAAATGAAATGCTGCAACTTCTGATATGCACTATCCATTACTTAGAATTGAGGTTATTTTTGACACTCTTGGTAACTCAAATGCAACTATATTTTCAACCCTAGATCTTGCTAGTGGCTTCTGACAGATCCCTTTGGACACAGAAACAAAAGAAAAGTCTGCATTTGTGACTTACCAAGGTGTTTTTCAATTTAAACGTTTACCATTTGGACTCAAGAATGCACCCGCCTAAAAATGTACAGTGAACAAATAAACGTCAAGTAGAACCTATATGTCAAATTTCATAAATATCCCTTCAGAACTTTCTGAGAAATAGCGATAACAAACTTTCATTCTCAAAATCAAAGATGGCCACCTGGCAGAGATTTTGTGATCCAACCCACATGAAAATGTGCACTGCACAACTAGACCTCAAGGAGAAGCTATATGTCAATTTTCATGAAGACCCTTTCTGTACTTTCTGAGAAATAGCGAGAACAAATTTTAATGGTCAAAATCCAAAATTGTCACATGGCAGCCATTTTGTAATCCGACCTGCCTGAAAATGTATACTGCATTACTAGATCTCAAGTATAACCTACATTATATATATATCAATTTTCATTAAGATCCCTTTTATACTTTCTGCGAAATAGGGATAACAAACATTAATTGTCAAAATCTAAGATGGCCCCCTGGCAGCCATTTTGTGATCTGACCCGCCAAAAAATGTACAGTGAACAAACAGACGTCAAGTAGAACCTATATGTCAAATTTCATAAAGATCCCTTCAGTACTTTCTCACAAATAGCAATAACAAACTTTAATTGTCATGGCATGGCATTTTGTGATGTGACCCAACTGAAAATGTGCACAACTAGACCTCAAGGAGAACATACATGTACATGTACATGTACATGTACATGTATATATCAAAGGAGTAGGACAATGATGGGTGAAAAATGGTCCTGTGTCAGAATCAAATGATTTTACTTTTGATTTGATTTGATTTTTTGTTTTACGCCATACTCAACAATCTGTCAGTCATATGATGGCGTCCAGTTTTTATTGGTGGAGGAGAAACCCCGGTTACCCAGGTAAAGACCACCGACCTTCTGCAAGAAAACTTGATTTTACTTTTAAAATGCAGAGTGCTCAACCACATTTTGAAACTTGATGTACATTTTTAAAGAAAACTCTTTTATACCATCATTTTGGGGCTAAAACATGAAAATTTGACAAAAATCAAATATTTCTGGAAATTATTTTTAAAAATTATCTGTTCGGATATACATTCAATACATATGTTATAATCTAAGTTCATTCCAAAGCTCGAAGAATTGAAAGTTTAAAAAAATGGTTTTACAAGGTTATTTTGGGGTAAAAACAGTGAAAAATGATTGAAAATCACAGATTGAAAATCACAAAATTATCTGTTCGGGATATTGAAACATTCAATCAAGGGGAATTATCTCAAGTTAAAATTATCTGTTAAAATAAATGGTTTTATATACAGTGAACACATTCAATCATTTCCGTTTAGTAACCCATCAAATGACATGGCTATATGTTCAAATATTCATCTCAGTTAAAATGTTACTTATCTTGGGTAAAAAAAATATGAAAAACCACAGATTAAAAAAAAACCTGGTTTTAAAGGTCCCATCATTTTTGGTACAGGTAAAAACTCCAAAAAAAAGTGAAAAAAGGTTCACAGCTTTAATGATTGAAAACCAGGATTTTGGGGGAATTATTTATTTAACTTATTAATATATGTTTAGAATTATATGTCCCATAGGGTCAACAATAACACAAATGGCTATATGTAGGGTCCATGTTAATGATCTATCCAAAAAAAAGTTCCAATAAAAAAATGTTTTTTTTACAAGGTTATTTTGGTAAAAAACTGTGTACAAATGAAAAATCACTATTGAAAAAAAAATTCTATATGATTGTGTGCAAAACCACAGATTCCATATTACAAACAATTTGGGAAAGTGGTTATTTGTAAAACCATATTAAAATTATCTGTTTTAATATATGTTCCCATCAAAATGACACATAGTGAATTATTCGGTGAAGAAAACTATAAATGTATGTACATCTCTTGTAGGTTACATTTAATATCTCCAAAAAAAATGTTCTAAAAAAGGTTGTGGTACAAGGTTATAAAATTGAGGTAAAAACCGGTATTGGTAAAAATGATAAATTAAAAAAATGAAAATCACAGATTTTGGGGAATTATTTAAAAAAAAAAAAAATAAAGGGGGGGGGGAGTTAAAAAAAAATAGACTTTTCTGTGTTAAATATATTGGTAGCATCCTGTACATGACGATAATGACACAGAGAAATATGACAATTTAAATAGTATATGTACAACACCAGAAATTTGCTATAACAAAACACTTTCCATTCTTGGAGTTAGCATTCAGGTTGTATAAATCGAAGAATTGCGGATTTCTCAGATGACATTAACACCTTTTTTGGGGAGCCCAAGTACAACACAGCATGAAAAAACTTAATCCCCTCAACAGAAAATACAGACAGAATTTTTGGGAATTATTTATTAAATATTCTGGGTATCCATGTCAAAATATAGGTAGACTACCATTAATCTACATCTCTTCATTTTGAATGGTATTTTTCCAAAAAATAAAATTATGTCTGAATCAGTAGGGAGATTTTTTTTATATCACAAATACTGATGTCGTTGAAAGTTAAAAGAGAGCAACAGATGAATATTTATACAATTATGTTGTTAATAGGTTACTTCAAAACTGTGTAAAAAATATTGAAATCGTCAAGTTAAAAAAATCACAGATTTACCTTTGGGGATTTTTTAAAAACAAAAAAAAAAAAGTTCCATATATTGGAACCCTGATATGTGTGCATTCGAATTGTAACCCATGAAATTATGTCTTTACATGTGGTTCATTCGAATAATTTCTGTATTTTATTTTCATATTAACAAACAATATGGAAAGTTCCAGTAATATGTCTATTGAGTTATATTGTAAAACACCTTGGGAAATGAAACCTACTGAAGGCTAAAGTTAGATCACAGATTTTCTATTTATAAATTATTTATTTGTCTAATGAAATTAAACAAAATGTTTTTAAGGGTGAGGGTGCAAGTGACAGTCGTTCCAAATGTTGGGCTTATTCTCCATGTCAGTATGGTTCTAATGGTCAACCATGACAACCATCTATGACATTTCGAAAAAATTAAGTTCTTACGTATATAAGTCACCACCATGGTAATTATTCTCTACTGTGGTTGAACATTTATCTACTCATGAAAAAACACATGAAAGGTCAATTTTTTCTCTACCATGGTTACAGAAACCTTTAAAAAATGTGTTCACATCAGGTTTAACATTTTTCATGATGAAATTCAAATAATATGAAATTCATCTCTTTAAACTAAATTGTTTTGGAGTCTACAAGTGTCATTCTCATGATATTAGGAAACATTTCTTGATTAATTTCTGTTTGAAACAATCAAGGATAGCCTGGACCTATTTTCACAACTTCATAATGGAAAAAGTCCACTGACATTCATACATGATAACACTTACAGGATTTCCAATGAATTTAATATTTTTTGTTGAATTCCGCCATGTGTAAAGTTATACTGCCTTTAATGTAACTTCTGGAAAAGAAAATCATACATATATTTTATTGCAACTGTATCACATTCATTTAGAATAGTTACATCTGTACAAAAGCAGCATCATGAATGTCATAAAATCATTTTAAAGAACCACGAGAAAAAAAATAATACATTGGAGTTTTTGATGATTGTCATTTAAATAGTAATGACTTGAACTCATACCAAAATCCAACACCAAAAATTGCTAAGCTATTTTTAACTGAAATGTTCAAACTAAGCTGCGAATTGCAATCTTGATGTCACTTTCTTCATCTCTGTGAGTTAGCATGGGTTTGTTTTAAATTGAACACCGAGTTTTTATATAAACTTCTTTTCATATCCTCGCTTTCTATATAACGCTCCGTATAAAAGCAATTTGGAAAAATTTCAAATTGCGGTGTCCTCAGATAACCTGACATCTAAGCCCTCTTCAACTTACTGCTATGACTAATTATTGACGTTAACATTCAAAAGGGTAGTCCCAAGCTACACAGAAATCCTTCAGCATCTTTCATTCTTACAGCATAGCTATCAAGGCATCAACTTACTAAATCCCAAAAATTTTGTACAACACATTCTCTACAACAGTGAAAGGTAGAGCACAGGGTAGGAACTATTATAAGGCTAAGACAGGATTTTTACTTTATACTTGCCCTGAATCCAACATAAACCTATTACTGAAAGTATATCCATTTTTTTTTGTCTAAATTTGGAAATAATAAGGTGGGGATGAGACTACTTGGGTAAGCATTTCGGAAAATTAAATTGTATGTCAATTTTATCTACATCTCTTTCACCTTTTTGTGGAATTTTTTTTTTCATGAACTTCTGATTTCCATGCAAAAAAATTATGATTTTCTGACTTTTAACAGAATCCTTTTTGCAATTAGGAAGCCTTTTTAGGTGAATTAATCAATTAAAAACATCCAAGTAATAAAGAAAGAGATCGGCAAACGACAAGGCCTGAATATAAATTAAATATTTGTATAAACTTATAAACATGGATGTCGTTGAGGGGGGGGGGGGGTGGGGGTGGGGGGGGGGGGGGGGTGGAGGGGGGGGGGGGGGGGTGGGGGGGGGGGGGGGGGGGGGGGGGGGGTGGGGGGGGGGGGGGGGGTGGGGGGGGGGGGGTGGGGGTGGGTGGGGTGGGTGTGGTGGTGGGGGGGGGGGGGGGGGGGGGGGGGGGGGGGGGGGGGGGGGGGGGGGGGGTGGGAGGGCAGGGAGGGGGGGGGGGGGGGGGGGGTAAAAGAGGTGATTGTTCCAAAAATAAACAAAGTCAAATTCACACACTGCATTAATATAATGTTCAGTAGGCTATTAGTCATATAGAGTTAAAACAAACCATTTTAGAGGCTTAACTTCGTGTACTGCGAATGTTTTTAAACTGTAAAACTTGAGATACTTCATAGTATTATTAATATAGGATATATAGATCGCTATTTACTTTAATGCTTTGTTGTTGATTACAAATATTGTGGAAAAATAACGCACCACTTCGGTCACATCGTCAGAGTTGTAATTAAAAAAATATTATTTTTGAAAACGGTCTTCCGAAAACAATTTGGTTACTGTTTGAGAGGTTCAGCAGCTGAGAAAATAAACCTATTTTAATAATGAAAAGGCCCGAAAAAAAAGTCTAAAAGTTCTGGTTAAAACATATTCGCCTTGATTTGAACCCTGGACCACCTAATTTGAAGTCCACGACCAAACAAGGTAACTTACCAGTGCGCAATTGTTGTAATTATTTACTTCACTTATTATACTAATGCTAAATAAAGAGGATTTCATAGTCCGCCAAGGTAATCGTGTATTCACGTGAATCCTAATTGTGTTAGGGTCGGCGAACAATGCCGTACTTCAATGGTTTTCGAATAATTTCGAACTGTATTTTATTTATTTTAGACAATATTAAAAAACATACAATGTTTAGATTGCTTCTTCCATCAATTTTTTTGGTCCATTAAAAATTGCCTGTTGGGCTCTGTAGTTTTTGAAATGTGGCACGATCTTAATTGGTGGTGGGGACATGTTAAAGGTTTCATAAGCATGTCTATTGAGTCTGATATCTGCAAAGTAGTCCGCTTATAGAATTTTTGCACAATATATGAAATTAATATGCCTGCAAAATTTACTGCAGTACTAGTAGAATCAAAGAAAGAGCTAAGGGATACAGTTGACAAATTCAAACCATATAAATCTTTCTTAAAATATGCAGTACCTACTCATGAGGCAACTTTAAAATTGCCACAGTCAAGGATGTCACTTGTCACTTCCTAATATAGGTACATGCTAGATCTGTCTAAATACCTCGTTTGGCCCAATGGCGAATATTATATTATTTTCATAGTTCATGTGATAAAACAAACTAAGACATTGATACAATAAAACAAAATGTTTTGACCTAAGAGGAAGCTGCCAGTGTTATATGTGCGATACTTCCTACTAATTAGTTATGACGACCTTGCAGATGATTAGTGTAGGCTTTAAAATGTGGAGATCTAATGGTTTTTCGCAGGTTGAAAAAGATCCCAGAGAAACATCTATAATCAAGATTGTGTATTCAGAAAAAATAAAAGAAAAGTAAAATACGAAACCAAACGTCCTAAACTTTGAATCTTTGTTCACTCATAAAATTACATTAAGTAAACCAATTCCAATGTATGTCAGATATTTTTTTTTTTTATTAAAGTAAAATATGAAGAATGCATTCATGAATGATTCATTTCTATTTGAATCTCATTTACATATGAGGTAAAATAGCTCATTCCCGATTGCTCCTTGTTTAGTATAATGTTAATTTTCAGCATTAAAACTACAATGGCCATTCCGGATATCGGTGTTTTACGTCTACAGGTGTCAATAAGCCATTTTTGGTCCCCCCCCCCCCAAAAAAAATAAAGGATGACTGTATAGTACTCTGGAAATTTGTTTTTTAAAAAAATTATAGGGAAAATATAGGGATTTTTCTTTACATAAAATGCAGTATTTAAATAGGAAGTTTACTATTATTTTAGGGTTTCTATTAAAGAATACTTGTTTGCACCTTTTTAGCATTTGGAATTGTTCTGCTGAACTGCATACAAATTCCAGCCATTTTCCATTTTGCAATTTACATGTAAGATAAAACAAAAAAATGAAACACAACTTATAAGAAAATATGATACAATCTTTCAGTATGATGTCGACAGTTTTAGAAGCTATCATCCTTCAGACAGACTATTTGTACATAAAAATCATATTGTGCTGTTGTACAAAAATCATTTTAAGGAAGGTGTTTGCTTGAATGTTGAGATCATATAACTCTTAGATCTTTGTGTATTAAAATAGAAAATTGCTTTTGAAATGGCCTCCTCCTCCGACATCAAATTTTCCTAGCCATGTTCCAATTCCTGATCCTCCCATTTATGTTTTCTTTTCTATTCTAAAATACTATGCAAAACACAATATCAATCAATATAAAAAGTTACTCTATCTTGTATGATATGTAAATTTAACAGTAAAACCAAAGTAAATTAATTAAACAAGCTTTAAACAAAATACATAGATTGTTTAAAAGTTCTCCTAATGCCATGTTTGTTTTGACTTTCAACCTTGCTTTTGTCCATTTAGTCTCACACTGCTCATAGTCCTCAACCGTGTTCAGTAACTGTTTTTTCTTTTAGTAGGTTCCTAACCATACTGTCCCTTGTCTGGTATGGGTAGGACCCCTTTGGTCCCTGCATGCTCTTGAACAGGTTTAAACATGGTTACATGTTAGTTCCCGTCTGTTTCTTTACTTTTTGACATACATTTGTCTTTACTTTTTTTTTAATAGATACACTCTTTTTCTTTGCTCTTTGACCAGAAATCTTCTTCGGTTTCTCTGATTAGTGTAAAAAATAATGGATTATTTTTTTCAAAAAAATATTGAAGTTTTCCTCTTTTTCTAATTGGTTGCTTTTTGTTTTGCTCTCTTATTTATTGTAGATAAACAGCTCTTTTTCAATGGTTTTTCAGATTTGTTGGTCCCAGTATCTTATAATCATTTGGCAACCATTTCCTTTCCTCCCATTTATTTTTCTTTTCTATTCTAAAATGAAAACACAATCATTCAATAATGTTACTCTTTATGATCTTTTTCAAAGTTCTCATAGATTCTAATGCTTGTGTTTCTTCATAACTGCTTCCCAGTTTCATTTTTCCTTGTCTTTCCTTTTGTCTTTTACAAGAGATACATTGCCTTTTCGGAGCATCTAAGTCCAGTTTTTAATATTGAAGTTTTCCTTTTTTTCTTTTTGTCTCTTTATTTTGCAGGCTCTTTTAATGGTTTTTCAAGTTTTTTTGGTCAGTCTATAATCTTTGGGCTCTTAAGAGCTTCTTTCATTCTCATTTTTCTTCATTACTGCTCAATTTTTTTTCGAGCAGGTCCAATTCCAGTCCTTCTTTGCCTTTTCTTCGTTATTTTTTTTCTGCAGCCAATCCTCGTGTTCTTATCTGTTTTGTCCTTTTTTCCTTCTAGCTCTGGATAATTCCTCTTCTCTCTTGTTCCTTTCCTCTTCAAGCTGTTGCTTTGGTAACTAGCATGAGCAGTTTTTCACTGACTTCATTAGTTCTTTTGTGAAAGGAATTTTCTCTCTGGTTTTTTAGTTTTTGGGTCAAAGGAAAGCCACAGCATCCTTCAATCATTCTTATTCCATTGATTGGTCTGCTCTGACAACTGATTTCCTATACATCTGTTACCACATTAATACTGACTGACAAACTCCTTTTCCACATCTGCATTTCCATGTGGCAATACTAAAGCTGTTTTTATCACATTCTTCAATAACGTTTGTAATTTTGGTTTGCCATCACCATCCTTTTCCTTCAAAGGCAAATACCTCTCTCCAGTAGTGATCAAGTCTTCTGTCCTCTGTTGCTATCAGACAAACTACTATCCTGCTGATAGCATTTCCACTCCATCAGATGACCAAAACAACGACAACTGTTGGGCTCTAGTTGTCTGGTTATTTGCTGAATGAATCTGTACAGACTCACTATCTTTACTAGTGTTTATGAGTGGATTCAAACATCCAAGACTCATAATCAAGGCATTCCCCAAAGGAAGACGTTTTCTGTAAATGTTCAACACTTTACGGTAAAATGCTCTTATACCTAGCATTTTGTTTCCTGCTGCTGTTCCAGGCTTAACTGATTCATTTGGTTTTTGACTTTGTCTCTAATCACTAAGTCCTGGTCACTTAGACAATTCTTCACATTGCTGACATTGATGCTAAGTAATTCTCCTTTCACTGATTTCCCTTTAAGAACCTCTGGCTTAATGAACCTGTTCATAATTTTCAAAAGAAGATCTTTCATTCAGTCATGAAGCAGATGAATGAAAGGGGCGTCTGTTTGAAACAATATGGAGGAGGAAGCTTTTGAAAAGAGGATAGGACACCAGCTAAAAAGAATTGCTTCAACCCTAGTTTCTACTATATGTCCAATTAAAGCCAGCTGTATCCTTTTAAAAATTGACTCACTTTTTGGAACACTTTTCTCTGATTTTTCCAGGTTTTTCAAAACATGCAAAAAGATTGCATCCCATATGCTCAAGGAGTCTGTCAACAGATGGACCAAGTGTGACAACCATCTCACCTCTGTATGCCTTTGAAATTTTTTGGCTTCAATGTCCAAATCAAGCTTTGTAAGTCTTCACTCGTCTAGCTGCACTGTGTTTTAACAAGTAGAAAACAGATCCAGGCATAGATGGTTCTACAACATTGCCATACTCGTCTATCCCTTTTCCAAAAACTGTTACGCACAATATGCATTTTGGTTGCAACTACCAATGTCTACTAGCCCAGAGTTGGTCAGGAACTTTTCCTTTGATCTGACTCTCAAGGTTTTGACATGATTGCTTTATTAACATTTGGTCTGTCCATGCCAAGAGCTGTAAACTGGCTTAGTGTATCTTCTCCTCCTGAAAGACATCCATTATGCTGTTGGACACTTTAATTTGCTTCTACATGACCAAAGAAAAGAGATCTATAATATCTACACCAAACTTCATCATTTTGAGAAGACCAGTATCGAATCCTGAGGTCCATCTGCTTTTTTTACTTGGCCTGGGTTGTTTCATCAAAATGGAGGGAAAAACTTAGCCCCAGAGTCATAAAGATCATTTATCAACATTCGGGTCTGAAATGAGGTCACCCATGCCATCAGCAAGTAAATAGGAAACTTTAGTCCTGCTCAATTGAATATCAGTAGCAATTGTTCGAGTATGGAAACATGGCTGCCAAATGTTTGCTGGATATTATCACATGACCTGAAGCTAAAATTGGCATTTGCAACCTGGTGCTGCCCAAATTCCTTCTGATTTTAGAACTTCATTCTGAATGTACATATAGCTTGATAGTGTTTGAAGCAGCAGATGTAGATGGATAGTTTCCTCTTTACACTGTTGAAGGAGAGCTTAGATTGTGACTTGTCCAGTGTTGGTAGGATGAGAGATTTATGGGCTTTTTCCTTTGCATGTTGGAGAACTTGTGCCTTGCCTTAATTTTCTATTCTGAATTCAGAATCACAAACTCTTGCAATAAGCAAACTTATCAGAATTTCCTCTCCTACACCATTCACACGCACTATCTGTCCATTGCAATCTATAGCAGAGGTCCAGGAATTCTGGAACTAGCGGTTGGTTACCCATCGTGCGGCAACATTTTAAGTCAGTTAACATATATAAGTCAAACTGAAATAAAAATAATGATTTAATATCTTTGTTTCCAACCATAGCGGATACACAAGTAAAATGTATGAGCTAACACTAACCTGCCAAATCAATATTGATAAACTCCTTTTAAAACTTACTAAATTGGTCTCTTTGTATAGCATCGGTATTGCAAAAAATATGGGGTACAAACTGATGGGACTCAAGGGGATATTTTAAAATTTTCATAGGAGTTGATCAATTGTTAACTGAGCAGTTCAAAATAATGTTTAAACTCATTGAACATATTACTTGGGTATCCACTGTAATCATTTCCTTTAATAGGTTTGGATAAAAAGCACAATCTGGATGACATGATATAGTTTAAATAAATAATATCATATTTTATTTTCCTAGGTCTATTCATTTTAAAGAAAGCCATACTTAAAGTTGACATTCATGAAACTGATTCCATATTAATGGTAATCATAATAAGATTAGGCTTAATGCTTTGAGAATAATATACATGTACTTTATTGTCTTAAACAGCTTTTTCTGTTAGCATTGTTTTGTCAAAATGAAGAGATAACATGAGTGTTCCAATAAGCATGGCTTAAATTTTGGTGCTGCCCTAGCTACACCTTTATCATTGGTAAAACTATAAAGGTACATTTCCAGCAACAGTTTATTATGATTTCATTTCCAGGGTGTGTTAGCCAATTTAATCTGATGGGGAGGGGAAGTTTTTGGAAGAGGGGGCAACTCTTTTTAATGATGGGGGGGGGGGCAAGGAGGGTGGGGGGGGGGGGAAGCATCATTCAAATTTTGAGGGGGTGGGGTTTTATTTAAGGTTTTTAAAATAATGATTACGGTCATTCAAAATGTTTTATTTTTTTTTTAAAATATATACGGTTTTATAGGTATTTTAAACAAATATAGGGAAAATATAGGAATGGTCAAATTTATAGGAAAATGTAGGAAAAAATAGGGACTTGAAACCCTGCGTCTATTATAGAATTCACCAAGATGACGTTTTGGCGGGGAAATTTTGGCATGATGCGATAGTAGTCTTGACTAACCTATGACAACAATTTTATTTCAATTCATTCTACTTAAATTTTTAAGATATCACAGGGCCTATATCATTAAACATGGATCTTGAACTTTCATAAAGATCCCTTCAGTACTTTCTGAGAAATAGTGATAACAAACTTTAATTGTCAACATCCAAGATTGTCACATGGCTGCCATTTTGTGATCCGACCCACCTGAAAATGTACAGTGTACAACTAGACTTCAAGTAGAACCTATAGGTCAAATTTCATAAACATCCCTTCAGTACTTTCTGAGAAATAGTGATAACAAACTTTAATTGTCAACATCCAAGATTGTCACATGGCTGCCATTTTGTGATCCAACCCACCTGAAAATGTACAGTGGACAACTAGACTTCAAGTAGAACCTATAGGTCAAATTCCATAAAAGTCCCTTCAGTACTTTCTGAGAAATAGCAATAATAAACTTTAATTGTCAAAATCCAAGATGGCCACCTAGCAGCACTTTTGTGATTCTACCCTCTTGAAAATGTACAATGCACATCTAGACCTCAAGGGGAACCTATACATTAAAAGTCATAAAGATCTCTTCATTACTTTCTGTGAAATAGCGATAACAAAATTTAAATTTTCAAAATCCAATATGTATGCCTGCCAGCAATTTTGTGATCCAACTGAACTAAAAATGTACCCTGCACAACTAGACCTCAAGGAGGAGCTATATGTCAAATCTCATAAAGATCCCTTCAGTCCTTCTGAGAAATAGCAATAACAAATTTTATTTGTCAAAATCCAAGATGGGCACCTGGCAGCCATTCTGTAATCTGACCCTTCTTAAAATGTACACTGCACAACTAGACCAAAAGGAGAACCTATAAATTAATTTTCATAAAGATCCCTTCAGTACTTTCTGGGAAATAGCAATAACAAACATTAATTGTAAAAATCCAAGATGGTCACCTGCCAGCCATTTTGTCTATCCGACTCACCTGAAAATGTACAGTGAACAAGTACATGTAGACCTCAACGAGAATCTATGAATCAATTTCCATAAAGATCCCTTTAGTACTTTGTGAAAAATAGCGATATCAAAGGTAAATTATCAAAATGCAAGATGGCAACCAGGCAGCCATTTTGTAATCCGACCCACCTCAAAATGTACAATGCACAAATAGATCTCTAGGAGAACCTATATGTCAAATTTCATAATGATCCCCTCAGTGCTTTCTGAGGAAAAGCAATAACAAATTTTATTTGTCAAAATCCAAGATGGCCACATGGCAGCCATTTTGTAATCTGACCTTTCTTAAAATGTAAACTGCACAACTAGACCCAAAAGAGAACCTACATGTATATATCAATTTTCATAAAGATCCCTTCAGTACTTTCCAGGAAAAAGCAATAACAAACTTTAATTATCAAAATCCAAGATGGTCACCTGCCAGCCATTTTGTCATCTGACCCTCCTGATTTGATTTGGTTTCTTGTTTTACGCCAACTCAACAATCTTTCAGTCATACAATGTATGATGGCATCCAGTTTTTATTGGTGGGGAGAAACCCCGGTTACCCGGATAAAGACCACTGGCCTTCCGCAAGTAAACTGGCAAAGTAAACTTCCCACATAATTCGAAAGACCCTAGTGGGATTCAAACCAGAAGTGAGAGGCCTTGTGATTTAAAGCGCAATGCTCTAACCACTTGGCCAGGGAGGCCCCCTCCGACCTGCCTGAAAATGTAAAGTGAACAAAGAGACCTCAAGGAGAACCTATGTATCACTTTTAATAAAGATCCCTTTTGTACTTTGTGAGAAATAGCAATATCAAACGTTAATTGTCAAAATCCAAGATGGCAACCTGGCAGCCATTTTGTGATCCCACCCGTCTGAAAATGTACAATGCACAACTAGATCTCAAGGAGAACCTATACATGTATGTCAATTTTCATAAAGATCCCTTCTGTACATTCTGAGAAATAGTGATAACAAATTTTAATTGTCAAAATCCAATATGACTGCATGGGAGCTACACTGTATATGTCAAATTTCATAGAGATCTTTTCAGTACCTTTTGAGAAATAGTGAAAACAAGCTTTAATTGTCAAAATCTAAAAATGGCCGCCTGGCAGCTACTTTGTGATCCAACCCACCTGAAAATGAACAATGCACAACTAGACCTCAAGGAGAACCTATACATGTATGTCAATTTTCATAAAGATCTCTTCTGACCTTTCTGAGAAATAGTGATAACAAATTTTAATTGTTAAAATCCAAGATGGTTAACCTGGCAGCCAATTTGTGATCCGACCCACCTGAAAATGTACACTGCACAAAAATGACCTCAAGGAGAACCTACATGTATATGTCAAATTTCATAAAGTTCCCTTCAGTACTTTCTGAGAAATAGCGATAATAAACTTAAAATTGTCAAAATCCAAGATGGCTCCCTGAGAGCCATTTTGTGATCCAACTCAACTAAAAATGTACTCTACACACCTTAATCTTACGGAGAACATATATGTCAAATTTCATAAAGATCCCTTCAGTACTTTTTAAGAAATAGCTATAACAAACTTTAATCGTCAAAAATCAAGATGACCACCTGGCAGCCATTATGTGATCTAACCCACCTGAAAATGTACACAGCACAACTAGACCTCAAGGAGAACCTATATGTCAAATTTCATAAAGATCCTTTCAATACTTTCTGAGAAATAGCGATAACAAGAATTGTTTAAGGACAAACAATGGATGACGAATTACGACACAATGTGATTTGAATAGCTGATAGTGTGAAAAATGCAACCCTTCTCTCCTTCGTTGCAGTCTTTGAAAATTCATAAAAAATTCTAGAAATTTTAATTTGGCAAAATTCTTGCAAAAAACATTTCTTCACCTTATTACAAGTAAAACAAATTAAATGAATGCATCAAAATGAATGCAAGGGCAGATAATTAAGGAAATCATGCAAAAATGAATGAGAATGACAAAGTCCAAGAAAGACATAAAAAAACGCGTCAAAAATTAAAAGTCAAACCTCGTTATCTCGAAGTCTTTGGGACCAAGCAAAATATTTTTGATACACGGATCCTCGCGTAAAAAGGTCTGTCACTAAATACAATCCTGATTCCTGTCATGAGCATCTCGGTAGTTGCCAGAACACTTATTGTCAGTATATGTGACAATGATGGCTACAAACATCATGTGTTTTGTCAAACAATATTTAAAGCAAATTAAAAGGAATTAATTACATGTATGTTTGAGTATTAATTTCTCAATACACAACTGTATTATCAAGTAAACATCACTCACATTTTTCAACAGAAACAACCCATGCTTGTTTTTAGATTACGGAATTGACACTATCATTATACATTAAGAACAGAAAGTCGAAAAACGATTTCATATAGATAGAAAGTAACATTAGCCATATAAATTTAAGAACGGAGAGCAAAATAAAGGAATTCATATTATTTATTGTATGTGCTCAAAACGATACAGAAAGCATATTTTTTCAGCACTAGTCATATAATCACAATGACTTGATGTACAAAAATTAATTTCTGAGATATCTGGTCAATTTTACATTAAATCTAAACATTGGGACCAAGTTTTAATATCGAAATTAGCAATCTTGAGTTATCAGGTCTTTCATTAATAAGATATAGAAGGAAAATTGCTGGAACTCGAGATAATCGGGTAAATTGAGATTACTGATCTCGACATAATGAATTTTGATTGTATTCTGATTTCTATGAAAAATACAAACTTGAATCACACATCCATGTAGATCATTCTGAAACAATCCGTGTTTTTTTTTTTAATTCTTGTAGCAGTCCTGGAGAAAAAGATTTTTAAAGATGGGTACCTCTAGGGACCTGTTCTGCTCCACCTTAGATCAACCCATGGGCCAATCTGGCTAAAAACTACAAACTTGGTTAAGGACATTTAGCACTTGTTCCTGTCAAGTATCATCAAAATCCCTTCAGTGGTTTCAGAGAAGAAGTCGAAAAAAACAAGAGGCCCATGGGCCACATCACTCACCTGAACTGTGTTGGTATCTTACAAATATGGGAATCTCAAAAACATGTAAAAAATTACCACACTTTAATCATGCATCTATGTAGATCACTCAGATACAATTAGTTTTTCAATCCATACAGCAGTTAAGGAGGAAAAGATTTTTAAAAAGGGGTACCCCTTGAGGCCTCTTTTGCCCCACCCTTGATCCAACCCTCAGCTGATCAAGCCGAAATGAAAAAACTTGGTAAAGGACCTTGAGTACTTACTTCCTATGAAGTTTCATCAAAATCCCTTCAGCAGTTTTGGAGAAGAAGTCCAAAATCTGGAAAATTACCCCCCTCCCCTTTCATTTTTGCAGTCTAAAAAAATTCATAAAAACTTCAAAAAATTAAAGTTCAGCAATTTTTTTCAGGAAAGCATTTATCTACCAAACCACAGGTAAAACACATACAATAAATGCATCATAATGAATAATAAGGGAGAAAATCAAAGAAATCATGCAAAAATAAATGAAAATTATTAAGTCTAAAAAAACATTATTTTTCGATTTCAACGAAATTAACAAACTTGAATCATAAATGTATGTAGATTACTCAGATACAATTAGTCTTTCAATTCATGCAGCAGTTCTAGAAAAGAAGATTTTTAAAGAGTGGGATCCCCTGGTGCCTCTTTTGCCCAACCCTGGAACCACTCCTCGGCTGATCAGGCCAAAAGGAAATCAGATTTTGGTGAAATCTTGCACATAGATGAATGCATTACCACAAACTGGGATACTTTGCTGTCACTAAAATTTAGCCACTTTGGTCATGAAATGAAGTGTTATTTTTTGCAAGTCAAATTTTGGCCATTTCTGTTAATATCATGTATAAATTTTGCTTTTCATGAAACCTTAGTCTTACCATATTGAACGTTTCAGGTTGTTGAAATATTAAATTATTAAAAAGTTCTGAATAATTTGAACTGATATGTCACATATTACTTCATTATGATTAACATTTATACAGTGTTAATTTAAATATTCTTTGTTTGTTCATCAAAAACACTATAATAATCAATATTCTTGAAAAGCACAAGGCAGAGACACTGTATACATATTTTGGACAGTTTTATTTTGGCCATTTAAATAGGGTGGCCAAATTGGCCAAAATGAAACAATGGCCAAATTATCCTAACTTACCGAATACAGGGTTGGAAATAACCACCAGTCCAATTGCCCGTACCGTATCAGAATCAACTCGGACAAGTTGATTACTAAATGAGCTTGTCCGCCAGACAAGTTGTTTTGTCTGCATTAAATGCTTGTAATCGTAACATTCCTTCTAAAAGATTTGGTGAGTTTTGGTAGCTGTCAGTGTCATATGGCCATATATACCAAATGATGTATAAACTAAATAAACCTTGTTTTCAATAGATTTAATATCAGTTAATTAATTGATTTTTCCTTTACTGATTTTATCAAGTCTCCTTACTGTTTGGGGGGACAAGTGATTTCACTTGGGAATAACCCAATTTATCTATTAAGTTGCAGACAAGCGTGTTTAGAATTCTTATTTCACACCCTGTTATAGTGAATAAAAGGGGAGATAATCAAAAACATTATCTGAATATCAATGAATTTGAGTTTTAGATAGGGTTTTGGACCACACTCAAAATGTTTCAGTTATATGATGGAGGAGAGAACCCGGTTACAATATACATGTATCTGGGAAGAGACCATTGGCCTTCTGCAACTGGCAATTTTTCTCACAAAAATCAGCCTAGGTTCCAATCGTGCTTGAGCCTGCACTGACCAGAAATGAAAGACTTCATGGTTCAAAGTATAATGCTCTAAGCACTTGACCACAGAGGTCTAGGATATGAATGAAAATGATAAAATCTTAAAAGACCTAAAATAATGTGTTAACATTATTTATCCAATTTCTACAAAAAGAGATGCCAGAGGATCTTGGTGCACACCATCAAATGTTCTTCATTTGATCTATGGCAAATTGCTCTCTTCTCTTATTTTGTGGCTCAACAATGAAATTGAATTAAAACCTAAATATCTGTCAATTTCTTTCTCACAAGATTATAACAATACCAAACATAAACTGCTATATTCCAAGATACGTGTAGCTTAACCATACCTGTCAACCTCTAAAAGTGAAAATGCTGGTCAAAATCTGCATTCAGTAAAACAAGAATTTCATGTAATAAAGATTAATGTAGCAAAGAGTAGTAAGTGTATATTTCAGGGATGTGACAGAACCCCAAAACATGCTACTGAATGTGTTTTTCCATTATAATATATATGGTTTAAGGATGGCACTATCAATGTTTTTAAGTTTTAAGCAACAAAATAAATTTCAGGGGGGGGGGGGGGCAGGACCCCATATGCACAACTGCATGTGTCTTCCCATAACAATCAATAATAATATATATGGATTAAAGGTGGGGCTGTGAACAGTTTTTAAGTCATAAGCAAAATATAAATATCAGAGGGCGGGGCAGGACCCCCATATGCATTACTAAATGTGTCTCCTCATAACAATCAATTATATATATTTTTTAAGGGTGGGGCTATGAACAGTTTTTAGGTTATAAGTAAAAATATATATTTCAGAGGGTGGGGCATTATCCCCAAACACCAATGAATGTGTTTCCCAATAATGATCAATAATATATATGGTTAAAGTGTGGGGCTGTGAATGCTTTTTAACTTATAAGTAAAAATATAAATTTGGGGGAGGGGCAGGACCCCAAAATGACCCACTGATCATACACCAATGAATGTGTCTACATATACATGTATAAAACAAGAATATACACAGCTCAGTGGTAGATATGTAAATCATTTTCAAGAAATACATAATAAACTTTAATTGTCAAAATCTAAGATGGCCACCTGGCAGCCATTTTGTGATCCGACCCTCCTGAAAATGTTTGACTGCACAACTACACCTCAATGAGAATCTGTATGTCAATTTTCATAAAAATCCCTTCAGCACTTTCTGAGAAATAGTGATAACAAATTTTAATTGTCAAAATCCAAGATTGCTGCCATTTTGTGATCAGACCTGTATCAAAATGTACAGTGCACATCAAGACCTCGAGGAGAACTTATATGACAAATTTGATAAAGATCCTTTCAATACTTTCTGAGAAATGGCGATAACAGACTTTAATTGTCAAAATCCAAGATGGACGCCTGAGCCATCTGAAAATGTACAGTGCACAACTGGACCTCAAGGAAAACCTATATATATAAAATTTCAAAAATACTTTTTGAGAAATAGCGATAACAAGAATTGTTTAAGGACAGACGATGGAACCAGACGCAAGGCGATTTGAATAGCCCACCATCTGTTGATGATTGGCTAAACATCCTGTAAGGGGTTTCAAATAAGAAGTCAAATATATGAAAAGTTAACAACAAACAAGAATGACTTCAATGGCTCAATTGAGCCTTCAACAATGAGTGACTGCAGTGGCTCAGTTGAGCTTCAAAAAATAGATTTTAAATACAGTGGAACCTTGCTATTAGGACCACCTTTCTGACTGACTACTGATAACTGAGGTGGTCTCCAAAGTGAGGTTCTATATTTATTTGATCATTTATCTAGAGAATGGAAATTTACCCTCTGAAATGTGAGTTGGTCTTCCAAGAGAGGTGGTTTTTAGGCAAAATTCCACTATAATTAATGTACATAAAACAGCCTGTAATTTTTTTTAGTATAATACTTACAGCAAATACTGCCTTTATATCAACTTGTGAACTACATGAAACAGTAAATTGAACGGTGACAGAACTGTTTGTATTATTTACTCCACAGTAGTTTAGAGATGAATCCCCTGTTATTATGTTTGTTCCCGATGGTTCAGCTGCAAAAAAAAACCAAAAAACAAAGTAGATACTACATGTAAATAAGTGTCAACATTTTTATGAGTTGATGGAACATCAACGCAGTTATGCTATGCTAAGATGTTTATTGGGAACAAGTCAAAGCACATTTTGCAGTATGGAGTTAAAAATATTAATAATATGTTGTTTGTGACGTAGCATACACCATTCTTTTCATATACATTTTAAGGAAATCCATTCAGTCCTTTCTCAGAAATACATATGTAGCAATAACAAACTTCCTATGGTCAAAATCCAAGGTGGCCGCCTGTTGACCATGTCAAATTTTGATCTCTCTGAAAATTTAATATGCACAACTAGATCTCAAGGGGAACCTTCATGTCAAGTTTCAAGGAGATCCCTTCAGTCCTTTCTGAGAACTAGGGGTAACAAGATTGTTCAGGACGGATGGACCACAGGTGAATGGGTCATATGAATAGCCCACCATCTGTACTATGAATGTTAACCTAAATGTATACTTTCCACTAGTACAGATGATACATACTTGCCAACTCTCCCGATTTCCGCGGGAGACTCCCGATTTTGGCTCCATTTCCCAACCTCCTGATCATTCTTTTAAAAAACCCTTCTTTCCCTCGATTTTTTAATATTTCCTTCCAAAAACGATAAATTACATGCAAGATTTCCACTGCATGAAGCAATACACTAGTTTTCACAAAAGTTTTCTAACCAATCAGAGGCTGGTTTGTACCCCTCGTCTTTGTTTGATTGGTTTTAGCGATGTGTTGTGGGAGTGACTAAATGCAGTCAGTCATGGAGTACCAAGGGCACACGATGTCTCAAATGGGGAAATAAGTTACCAAACTATAATTTCTTGAATTGATATCAATTCTAACAGAACAAAAACAAAACATATTTACAGTACATTGATTAATTTCCACTGAAAATGCCTCATTTCAAGGATCTTTCATTTTTCCAGCCATTTTTTATTACTTCTGATATGGTATATTATCAGAGCAACACCAAAACCGATGGAAGATAGATTATCTCTAAATATGCTTTGAAAATTTTAAAATGATGTTGGCAAAATGAACAAAAACCAAATTGAATTCACAGTAAATCCATTGATCCCATTCAAAATGCTTGACAACAAAGAATATTCTGTTATTTCCCTTTCAATAGTGTGCAAGTAATACATGAAAAATATTTTCTTTTTTTTTTTTTTTGTAAAAAAAAACACAACAAAACAAAACAAAGATTCATCTATATAATAGGTTAATAATACAATAAAATTCACAGTTGAGATCCATGAATTAGTTTACATATTGATTGAAAATGGCAGATTCCATTTGGTAGAATCTGATGAAAACATTAGTACATGTATATTACAGGCAAAAGGTGTAGAGTTTCTGTTGATTAGAATTTTCAGTATATCTCTCTACAACCAAGGCAATAAATGTTTACTTCGATTCTTGTCCAGATTTACAAGATAAAATTGCTATAGCGGAAATTTTGGAATTTAAAATGGAAAGTATATTTGCAATTAATATGAATTTCATAGATTGGTTGTGTCTATCTATCTATGCATCCATCTATATATATATATATATATATATATATATATACATACACATACATACTTATATATATATATATACCGGTATATATACACACACAAAAACAGAGACAGTGAAACTTGTATATAAATACCTCCTTAGGGACACAAGAAAACCAGTCTTTATAAGGAGGTGCAGGGGTTGCGCTGGGCTTCGCCAATGTCACAAATGGTGATTTTTTTATTTCAACTGGCGACAAAAAAAATTGCTTCTGGCAATTTTCTGGCACCTCCATATTATCACAGTGTTAAGCCATCTAAGTTACACTAGTCAATTATATCTTACAAATGGTCATCAGGAACAGGGACTTACAACCTTGTTTATTAATTAATGTCAAAAA
Organism: Atrina japonica; assembly: GCA_030159075.1. Taxonomy (NCBI): domain Eukaryota; kingdom Metazoa; phylum Mollusca; class Bivalvia; order Pterioida; family Pinnidae; genus Atrina; species Atrina japonica. The sequence goes on from BROG01001062.1 coordinate 65,048, forward strand.
AACAAACAAAAGGTACTGAGGGTAATTACACAACAACCTGTAGTGATCAAGTACATGGTTGTACAGATAAAATGATTAGAGGTCTAAGTAAGCTGCACTTTTAAACTTCCACACCTATTATTATTATCTACATGTATTATATTTTATATGTTCTGTCCCTAGGCAGACTTAAAATATCAACATCATTAATGCTATGTTTAGTTTATGCAGCATGTATATGAATCCTGATTGATTTTAATTGAAATACATCGAAGCAAGATTGTGGTGTCTTCTACGATGTCTACACTTCACACCATAAATCTACACAGTGTTATGGATGCATATTAAAATAGTGATGATTTCAATACAAAAACAATGTTTTATTTCAGTTACATAATATTTTAAACACAGACAATAATGAGTCCCCTTCCAAGAATCTATTTGATGTTAAGGATGAGGGCCATTCTATGTAATGAGCCTGAGGCTCAAGAAGGTATCATATAGCATTATTCTCCTGAGTGCAACAAAGCATACATGTACCTCAAAGAAAGTAAAATTTACCTGGATGACATATACATTCCAATCGTATATAAGCAGTAGCTTCACATGCTAGAACCATTCTTATAAGTATGTTTGTGAGAACTGAATGAATATTTGGGTGGGAAATATATATAATAGATAACCTGGGTTGGGTATATAATAATATACCTAATAATATAATTTATAATAATAATATGATATTATAATAATATATATATAATATAAATATATATATATAAATTAATATATATATATATTTATATATATATATATATATATATATATATATATATATATATATATATAATAATATAATATATATATATTGATATGATATATATATATATTATATATTATATTATATATAATATATATATATATATATATATATATATATATATTATATATATATATTAATATATCATATTATATTATATATATTATATATATAATATAAATATATATTATATATATATATTATATATATTATATATATATATATAATATATATATATATATTTATATATATATATATTATAATATACATAATATAATATATATAATATAATATATACATAATATATATAATATAAATATATATAATAATATATATAATATAATAATAATAATATACCCAATATACTGGGTTGGGTATATAATAGATAACCTGGGTTGGGTATATGATACCCTCTTGAGCCTCAGGCTTATTACATAGAATGGCCCTCATCCTTCACATCAAATAGATGCTTGGAGGGCTCATTCTATTACATATTGCCTTCTGGCTTTACTAGGGTATCATATAGCATGTTTAAAGAGTTGTTAACAAACATATACATGTATATGAAGTACAGACATCTTGAAGTCAAAGTTTTACATGTAAATACAAGATTTACATTGTACATTTTAAATATAGGATGATTTAAGGCAATCATCAAAATACCTTTGTCATTACTCCATGGCCATGCATAATGTTTTATGAAAAGTAAATCATATAGATGACAATGACTTACTAATAGTATACAAGTCAATCTTGGTGGATAATTAGAAATGAAACATAAGAAAATATACATAACAATTTTATTCAGAAACAGACAATTCTATTTGTCTTCAGAATATATAAACAGAATCATCCATAAATATGGAAAAATTTTATTTCAATTATCGATATATACCAATATTGAATTTGCAAAATGGATCTTAATCAAGTGCATGTAAGTACTTTAAATCATCAAGGATGAAAAATAATACATCACGTCTTGTACAGTGGAACCTGTTCTTGAGAAAAAGTAAAAAAATTGACAAATTTGATAAAAAAACTCATATTTTCTGTTTACATACATGTCTGTGTCTGTGACATTTGTCAAAATGATCCTCAGATAATTAATATCCTCAGATAATTATATATAATTAATATGAGAAGAAAATTTTTAAAGAAGTATCAAACGTTGGTCCTTTTTGGCCCCTTTTAGGGCACCTATGGATCCTAATCCCTTTTCATTCACAAAATTTATGCGGCTTCACATGGGGATGTTATATGACAAGTTTGGTTAAAATTGGCCGACTGGATAATAAGATAAAACAGTCCAAAACATGAAAAATCCACTAAGAAGGGAAAATAACTTCCATAAGGGTTGACCCCACAATTGCAGTCCTGTTGACTATTTTGTAGATCTTTGTGGGCTGAACATTTTTGCTTCTTTTACTTTCTCTCTGTCTATCATACATTCCAACAAAATGTCAAAAAATAGCCCGAAATATGAATTAAAGGGAGATAACTCCAAGAAGCAAAGACCTGACAATTTTGGCCCTATTGGCTTTTTTATAGATCTTTGAGAGCTGAACATTTTTGCTTTTTTCAATTTTACTCTAGCTACATGTATAATACTTTTCATGATAATGTCAATAAACATAAAAAAACGTGAAAAATCAACTTAAAGGGGAAATAATTCCCATAAGGGGTGACCTGACAATTTTGTATTAGATATTCGCACAAAAAATATCCCGTGGTATTTTTATGCATGTAATGGCAGCCATCTTTCAATTTTTCAGAACGGAAGTAAAAGAAAGGGAACGTTTAATGGTCATACTGATTTAGCCTGGCTCACTGATCTATTAATACACAATCACCGATTCATGACGACAATAATATGTATTGGGTGTTATTCTCCTTCATATAACTTGTCAAGAGAGGAGCGAGAATTTTAATGATTACTTTTGATTATTTGACATCACATGGATAACGCAGAGATTCTCGTAGGAAGAGTATTTTCAGAAACTGAAGCAACCAAACAAAGAAAAACGTATGTAGAAAAGATAAAGGGTAAACTTTTTACTTTTTTAGTTGTATCAGGTAAGTATTACTATTTTGATGATTGTTTGCTTTACGAATTCATTTTGAAATTCATGACCTTATGTAGGAAAGACTATCGCTATTATACTTTTCAAGATAAATGTCAATAATCATCCAAAAATTCCCATAAGGGGTGACCTGACAATTTCAGCCCAAGTGACTTTTTTGTAGAGCTTTGCTTTCTGAAAAATTTTGCTTCTTTCACTTTTACTCTAGCTATTAAACTTTTCATGATTATGTGAATAAACATCCCAAAACATGAAAAATCAACTTAAAGGGGATATAACTATTAAAAATCCGTAGGGGGTGACCTGACAATTTCGGCCCTGTCAACTTTTTTTATAGATCTTTCCGTAGTGAACATTTTTGCTTGTTTAACTTTTACTCTAGCTATTAAATTTTTCAAGATAATGTCAAAAAACATCCAAAAACATTTAAAATCCACTTACAAGGGGAAATAGCTGCTCCAATAAGGGGGTGACCTGACAATTTCAGCCCTAGTGACATTTTTTGTAGGTCTTTGCATGCTGAACAATTTTGCTTCTTTCAAATTTTCTCTAGCTACCATACTTTTCAAGATAATGTCAATAAACATCCAAAAACATGAAAAATCAACTTAAAGGGAAAATAACTCTCATAAGGGGTGACCTGACAATTTTGACCCTTGTGACATTATTGTAGATCTTTGCATGATGAACATTTTTGCTTTCTTTCAATTTCTCTCTATCTATTATACTTTTCATGATAATGTCAATAAACACCCAAAAACATGAAAAATAAACTTAAAGAGGAAATAACTATTAAAAATCCGTAAGATTAACGAGTTACCATCGTAAATCCAGTATCCTTTAAAACTGGCAAAGAAAAATTTTTCTACGAAAAATATAAAGGTGAGCAAACATTGCATATCATAGACAATTGCTCGGCTACGAAACAAATAAAAAAGAAAGCAGATACTTTATCGATGTTAGCATTTAGTGGCATGCAAATCAAAGTGTGTGGTTGATATCACAGTGATACAATTCAGTAAGTAAAGATTTTGGCTCACAAATCAAATGGCTCTGTCTGTTTTATACGAAAGATCGTTTTTTCCTTCACATAGGCGTTGGATGAGAACAACGTGATTGATTCCCCCGAGGAACAGCAAAATATGAAAAAATTACTTTCCCAACACAAACATAGCAAACTTATTCTCTGTACAGAGCAACCAATGGGATATAAATTTTTTCAATGATAAAAAAATTTAATTCGACTTAAAGAAAATTTATCATTACAGTCTATGCCAATAACATCAGTCCATCGGTCCTGACTGACAAAAATCTGTTCGGACCGATGTTCTTCTCCCAATTTCCAGACCGCATGACAGATGCCGTTTTAAGTAGAAGTTTTCCATGATTATGCACTCGTAAACTTTTTTTTTTAACTCCAAGTCATTACTTGTTCATAACAAAGCTCTTAATCATTTGCAAATGCGACCTTTTTAGGTTTTGGTGAGTGTTTACTTGCAAATCAATCGCATATCATGACTAGTTTCTACCGAACCAGAAATAGAAAGTTTTCCGTTTTCACTCTGAAATTACATCACTGAAATCATGGTCAGCTATGCCCTTACAACAATGCATTTAACTATTCAGTTTCAATAAATTATAGCATCTGACTTACATTGATTACTGTCAAAAAAGCATGTTGTGTGCTGTCACATTTGTATGACTTTCAACTTGAAACTTTCCAAACAGAACAAGGTGACCTTTTTTTTTAAATCAGTGTCAATTTCAAGATAACAATTTGCCTCATCATCGGACACTAGCTTAAGTTTGAAAGATTTTGGCTAAAGAAATACTTGTGCCGAGTCGTGGCTAGTGCTCGAAGAGGAGACAGATGCATGCTTTGTAAATTCTGTCGAAATGCAGACTATTTATACATTTGTACATCGTATCGGCCGTTAAAAATTCAAAAAATAGAAATTTGAGTTTGCCATAACAATATGAAAAATGTGGGCTTATCATCACTCCTGGCCTGAGCGAAAAAAAAAGGAATAAACATCATTTATAACGGTTTGAATATAATAAAGTCAAGTCAGTTTAAAATAAATGTGTTTTCTTTCATTTCATCATGCAGAAAAAATTTCTCAACACACACACATACACACACACACATATACAGTGAAACCTGTAAATAGGGGCCACCCAAGGGAACAGAAAATATTGACATTTATGTGCAGGTGACCCTTATACACAGGTTCAATTTAGTTGAAGTATCCAGTAAAGGGACTTACAAAAACTGGCCTTTATAAACAGGTGATCCCTATATAGAGGTGACTGCTATAGCAGGTTTTACTGTATATATATATATATATATATATATATATATATATATATATCTATATATATATATATATATATTTAAAATCCCTGGCTAGCTAGTAAAACTACTGGTTCACATGAAAAGTGACTTTCTTATTGTTGTAGAGCACTGCATGTCAAAGTGACTGTCTGCATGATCAGGATTCCATCAAGGCTGTGTTATACATGTGGTTTATCGATTAACCTCATAATTTTTTTCGGACTGACAATATTCAGTTCGGACCTGTGTGGAACGCAACAAAACAGGTCCGAATGACCTGTGGGAGCCAAAAGAATTTGGCGTAGACTGTCATTATATTAAAAATAAAACTATGGCATTCGTGACAATCGATAATTTTGACCAAAACAAATTTAGGATTGGAGAAATTTATTTGGCTACTAATTCTGTGCAATATCAAAAAGTACCAATTAAATATATCCAAAATGGAAGATGTTATCATCTGGAGTGTGGGAAAACAGGGATCCTTCGAATAAAGAGTTAACCAGTTATTCTATGGGATTTATATGTTACAATAAAACAACTGATCAAGAAAGGAAATTCGTAGATATGATGCAAAAAATTACTAGATTTATCAGGACAAAAATTGACAAACTCACTCCCGAATTAAAAAAAAGGAGGGCAAAAAGGCCTACTAATTTAGATAATTTAAATATACTTTAGTACAAAAAAGGACGACAATCTCGTTATATACCAGTGTTCTAGGATTTTCAAGCATTTTCAACTTTACAAGGGAAAGTTCATACTTGAAAATGACTTTCCCACAACCCAACTTAACTTTCCCTGACTTATTTTGTACATGAAGTTTCGCATAATTGCTCTTTGAATTTATATATTTGTGTTATAACTTGTCATAGGAAACAAATTTCATATAATCCTTTTAAAATGAAAAAAATATATGTCAAAACTTGCAATTCTTTAAAAAATATTTATAGTAAAGTGTTGTTTAATGTTTGTCTTCCTTGACTGTGATTGTTGCACCACAATTGAACACCCATTTTCAAGAATTCAAATAGAAAATGCCATGGTTTCCATGTACATACTATATGATTTGTGTCTGTGTTGTGTACATTGTACTTTGAACGATTTCAATAGATCTATCAATGTTTAATTAAAGAAAATTACAATTTACAGCATAAAGTAAGCCTGATATAGATTTAGAAAGCTAACAGTTGCAATGATTCCTTCGCCAAAATGTTCACGTCAAAATGAGGGACTTTCTCCCAAGTTCCAGTCATCATAATTTTCGTTTCAAATGGATACATGTTTCCGACTGAATAATGATATGAAACTTTGAATGAAGAAAAAAAGGTGTTTAGCGATCGGTTGTTTAAATATACAAAATATTTACATCGGTAATACTATTGCATCCGTGCAAGTCAGTTTACACGAGGTGATAATTATCAAAACCATTAACCATTTACTGTCTATGACTGAAACGGATTTAGATCCCAATAACGAAATGTAAATTTCTTTAGTGATATTAATCGTTAAAAAAATATGAAACTAATCAAGGAAATAATCTTAATAACAATGTTATTTTTCATCGTTTTATACATAATACCCTTTTTATTTATATCGTTCTTGATTTTAAGATTGGAGGGATATCATCGTACATAGAAAATATTAAGAAAAATCGTGAGATCAATCTAAAAATTTTCAACTTATATAAAATCATAGATGTTGAAGAATTATTACACCCTTTGAGACAAGAAGAATCAATCTATATATCAAGTAAAGATAGATTATCAGCTATAATCTGCTTGGGGCATCCAAAGCAATTTTTGGGTAGAGACTTAACATCTTCTGATTTAGAAAAGATGGACGATAAAGAAATTGAGAAATAATATCGCTTATATAATACCCTGCTCAGTATGCACATGACAAAATCGATAGCGAATTCCACTTAGCCACTTTTTTTATGTTAGTGATACGCCAAAAATGATTGAAGAGTTAAACGAGGATCCTTTTTTAGACTCTGCCATCTCTGAAATATGCTGTAATCTATACTATAAGTTTGGGGCATTTTTAGCACCACTAAGTGTAGCTACCATTTCTAGTCAGCATATATCTGGATTTAAAAAATCTGACACTATAGAAAACGACGAATCTCGAAGAAATATTGCAAATCAAAAAGGAGAAACGGATACTGGCCGCAAAGCAGGGTTGGGAGAGATGGAAAGCTAACTCGCAAAATGCAATGCAAAAACACAATGCAAATGCAGAAAAATGCAATGCAATGCAAAAAAGCAATGCAGAAAATAGCATTTTTGGTGAAAATAATTGGCATTGGGTCGTTTTAAAAGGTAGCACGATTTTGGTATCCTATTTGTTAATGAATAAAATGGGTAGTAAAAATTAAGGAAGAAAATCATCCTACCAAAATCGAACGAACACTGAAAAATAACATTCATGAAATGTATTAAAATTTTTTATTTTTCTTATCAAAATGGCAAGTAACGAAAAAGACTTGATAAACGCAGTTTATCATGCCGCCTTCGAAACGGGAATTGCTGTCGGATATGCCCAACTCTCTAAAAAATTCTTAAATATGCCTGCTCCTAGACTAAATTTTGATCCAAAAGATGTTGGTATGCTTATGATCGATTATGCTCTAGTTACATATATGAAAGACATGCTACTTAAACATGGCATTATACCTGCAGATATGAAATAAAAAATATCTTCACAAAATAAAATGGCAAGTACTGTAGCAATGATGTTAGGGGAGCTTTTGTCAATGCCCTGGCATTGACGGGCTCATCGTATTTATTTTCAAATCACGAAGAGCAAAAACGTCAGGATCGCGCAATGGAACAGCTTACTTTGGCTAGAGATGCATGGGCCCATAAAAGACAAAAATGACTGGATTTTCTAAACGAAAGGTTGAGAAAAGAGGGGCATTCTTTATACACTTTTAAAGAAGTGGGCGACACTATGCGATTATACTCTCAAATGACTGGTGAGGAAGAAATGTCACCCGAACCAAAATTAAGCGATTTTTACACACCGAGTGATGATAAAAAAGATAAAAGATTTTGTTTGTCTTGATAGGAATGGGTTTAATGTTTTATGCCGCCAAAAATCTCAAAAGAGTTTTGTAATTTATATCTTTAAAAGATATAAATTTATTAATAAAAATGACTGACAAAATGAAAGAAATATCTAAAAGCCCACGGGGATACTGGAAGGGAAAAATAGTGATAAAAAAATTAGCCGATGCAGCTGATGTGACAGAAATGATAGCGTTTAATTTTCTCAAAAAGCAAGATATTTGGCAAATATATTTACCCACGCCAAAGAAAATTATACAACCGAAAATTGAAAACGTAGAAGAAAATGAAACGCATCAAGCCAATATGTAATTTTTATCCCACGATACAGTTGGTAAGAAAACGTATAAATATGCGTTGACCGTGGTAGATATTAGGACTAGATACAAAGAAGCGGAATCTTTCACGACTAAAAACAGTGAAGAAGTGGCTGATGCTTTAAAAAAAATTATGTGAGACATTTAAAATTTCCGAGATTATTACAGGTTGATCCACATCGTGAATTCATGAGAGCCATATCTAAATTAATATCTAATCATAATGCGAGAATAAGAAGGGGAAGAGTCGATATTCATCACGATCAGGCTATTGTTGAAAGATTTAATAAAACTTTGGGCAAAAAACTTTTCAGTTATCAATATGATCAAGAGATGAGAAAAGACGGTAGAAATAGGGAATGGGTGAAACATATATCAGAAGTCGTAAAAGCGATCAACAAAGTGACCAAAACGCCCGAAAATATAGAACCCGTCAATAAATTTCAACGGCCCATCAATCCCTTTTCTAAAATACAATAAGAGCCACCAATCCTACTTGGAGCATTGTTAAACACGAATTTGATTGACATTTTAAAATGCAGGGTATCGACATGTATTATTTGAAAGATCCGGCATCTCAGAGAAATTTCGTAAGAGAGGAATCATTGGTCGTCGAATAAATTTATTATCGATAAAAATAATAAATTTAATACCGGTATGGTTATGTGTCGTAATTATCCATAATTACCGGTTTATCGTAACTTAGCATAAAATCTTTTTCTTGATATTTATTAACGACTCGTTTAGTTTTAGCATTTTCTCTGACAGTCATTATTCTTTCATGAGTTTTCGTCATCGTACATTGATTGAAGTAGATAGAATTTTCGTTATTCAGGCTAAATCCTTTGACTTTACAAACCGTTTTATTTTTGTGCATTGTGACTTGGGGCCCGTTGCAACCCATTTTTTAATACAATCCCCCTCTAACATGTCCATTAAATCGCCTAAGCCGTCTCCTGTTTTGACTGTTTAGCCGCCATCCAGATCGACATACCAAACGCTATTTGTGTCAATTCCTAAAACTCTATCCTCTAGCTCGTCTAATATGTTGTATAACATCATTCTTGTGTGAGCCGTTGTGTAACACACTATGAAAATATTAATATCCTTGCAATTATAGCAAATTGATCTTTCAAATCATATGACATTTGCACCATATCATCGTTTATGAATTGTATATTAAGAGTATCTATTTTTTCGTAAAATTCTTTCAGGTTGTTCACGTACCTGTTTTTGCTTCAAATTGACGTGTTGGCCGATTTGCCCCGAAGAGAATTTAAACATAGTTTGGCTATCGCCCGCATACCAGGGTTAAATTTTATATTTCCTGAATCGATGTCTAATTTTTCTTTGACAATTTTCTTGTACTGTATGGTGTACCACGCCCTTCATTTGATTTAGAACTTTCTTTTTTGATGTTCATGAATTTTTTAATGTATTCTATAAATAAATCTGTGTCACCGCTGTCAAACGAAAAATGCCACACCTCGTATATTTTTCAACTTTACATCCTTTTTCAACGGCTTTAAAGAATTCGGGTGTGCACCATGTTCCTATAATTGATCGTTCTTTGTCCAATTGAGTGCATGTTTTAACTTTTTCTTTGGCGCATGTTTTACAGAGCGGAAACAGGAGTTTTTCCATGTTTTTCGCATTTAATTTTCACGAGTAAAACGGGGTGTATAACTGCCTAGGAGGAATGACTTTACATTTTACAAATCCTTACCAATCTGGGTCAACTGTGGATGGTTTTAATATTCTAGTGGGGTGACAGATCAGATTTTTTTGCAGAACTGAACCGTGGGATACAAACTAAGAAAATTGACGTATCGTCCTTTTTCTTTTCCGTTGAAATCATAGACGAGCTTAGTTAGGTTTGTCTGCCCACCGAAAAAAAGCATCTCTTGGATTTAATGGCGTTACAACCTCGCATGCTTTACATTTCATGGCTTTATTGAGTTGACATTCCCAAATTTTGATTAAATTGTATAAACCTTTTCTTATTTTCAAGTTTTTAATTTTGGTTCGTTTTCTAAGCATTGCCATATCTATTTGGTTCTTGGTATTAATAGTGTCTGGGGTAAAACCCTTTTTACAGCCGTGCCAAAAACAACCTTGAAACTGGTAAACCATACTCGTTTCTCGACAATATCTGTTGACTTTACCGATATCAGGTATATTAAATTCGTAGCCATTCAAAGCTGATTGAATATCTCTTTGCCACTATGGTGACGTATTGCAACAGATCTATGTTTTCCAACTCGATGAAATCTTCTCTGAATTTCAACATAGACCATCGTAAAATGTCGACGTCAGACGTAGAATATTCGATAATTTCTTTCTCGTAATCAACGTCATTTTTCCACACATTATACCATTCTAAAAAATCTTTTCTATTTTTGGCGCTCATATAATCTAAGCTGTAATGTTTTTTACTAGGTAGAGGTCCTACGTATTTTTGGTTACACGGTTTGTTGAAAAAATGAGGGAAATAACCTTTCTTTAATTCGTCTAGTCTGAATGTTCTTGGAAAATCGGCCAAAGGAGATAGGACAAAATTTATAGAATCTATAAATCTGATTTTTTCGTTTCTTTCATGTACATGATTTTCGTTCCTGTGTAAATACAATGAGGCGCGATATTCTTTTCGACGAAATATTTTAACAAAAATTGCACGCCGTATGATTTTGCATTGTGAGCTATGATGTTCCTTCTTTAGATAAAACAAAATCACAAAAATTGTCTATATTATAAAAGTTGCATTGTTCCGCCTGAAAATTTTGACAAATTATTAAATTCGGAATATGAACGCCGGTATATTGAGTCGATTCTATGTCGTAAAAATAGTATTTCGTCAATCACGTTTTACATATATAACATATTTTCTCCCCAGAACACGATTCCGATGATGTACAATTTCCGCTTTTGCAGTATTTTTTAACCATATAGCACTTCTGTTCAGTCATATCACACTATTTTTTACAATTTGAGCATTCAGAGTAACCGCATTTATGGGTTTCAGGTCTTTGACCTTTTGTTCACAACTTAAGCAAACGATATCCTCTTCCGCGTTTCTCCTATTACATTTATGTTATGTCTTTTGCCAAAAAACATTCTGTTGCAATTGTCGCATAAGAATTTTTACCCTTCTTTTCTTAGCAGTTAGAGTCGAAGCACGAAAGACATTTTTTCAGACACTTGTGAACATCTCAGTTTCCATATGCTTTTTTACAAGTATGACAATAATAATCTTTGCCTAGAAAACCTGTCATGCTCGTAATTACATCATACTGATTTTTATTTTTGTAAATGTATATAACGTTGTCATCGTCTCCTTCAGTTGAAAAAATGATCTAATTTAATTGCTCTACCTCTATAACATTGATTTGTACACCTAAATGTTTAGAAAAAGAAACATGTACTACATCGTCTAAAATACCACCGTGGTTGTTGATAGGAACCCCCACTTCTCGGTGAAATTTTATAGCATCTTGTTTCTGCAAATTCCGACTCTTATTGAAACTATCTTTAAGTTGACTATTGGCCCATTCATCTTTTTGCTTATTGGCATAAGAAGTCACGATTGCCCCAGCCATGCATATAGTATCATCATATTTAATCATTATGATGCATCTTTTCGATTTTGAGTTAGTTTTCATTACAGGTTCTTTCCGACTACCACGACCTGTAGGCATTTCTATAGACTGAACCAAAATTTCTACTTCTTCTATAGCCACCTCGTAATAAACTATATATTGGTCCAATTCTTTGAATAGATTTCTAGCTAAATCATCCGAGATGGTTATATATTTTGTACTGAATGGCTTTGGAAAAACAAGGTGATAGATGACAATACGAAATTTATCGTTGTTTTGTAACTTTCAATCGTTTATAACCAAATGTAGGAGATCTAGAAATAAAAGGTCTATATATATATCCTGCTCCCTCAATATGACAACCCTATATTTGTCAAAAAAGATTGAAAACATTAAATTCCGTCTCGTAGAAATTTTGTAAAAACAGGATATATATTTTTCCTTTTTTCTTGCAATTCTACTGAAAAATTGTTGAGTGTGGCGTAAAACAAAAAAATCAAATCAAATCTTGTAATTCTATTTTTAGGTATTTTTATTTTTATAGGGGTCCTGGGTCTATTGACACCAGGTTCGTTTCTTAAATCCATTAAATTTTTATCAAGGAATTTGTCAAAAGGTGTTTTGATAAGTGACAAGTAGTCCCTGACCTAATATAGTAGTGATTGACGGAATTATTAATTAACTAAAAGCTATCAAAACAGAAGAGCTGTATAAAGATGCGTCATAGACTACAATGTCGATTACAAGTGTCACAGCCAAGTCAAGTGGTAGCTTAACTTTTAGATCTAGCGATACTGTAGATCACTAAAGCAGTGGATCTAGTGAATGCTAGTGCAACATTATATACCTTATATGTCGACAACTTTTTTTTATTCAAATTGGATACATACTACAGATAACATATTTACACGTTTTTTATTTTTGAAAATTAGGTATGGGTGATTGTTTATGACAAAATTCATACGAATTACAAAAACAAAATTCCTGATTTTGTGTAGTATAAGAACCTATATCGGTTGAAATGCCCATTTCCAAAACTCTCAGAACCTGGAACTCTTGAAACCTCGAAGTTTTTCGGCGGTCATGTGAACTTCGAGGTATCGAGAATAACCTTTACTTGATTATTTGCTTTATTGGTTTATTAAACACAGTGATTTTTGTGCTTTAGCGATGAAGTAGGTTGAGAATTTACCTACAGTGCCACATTACCGGAAACAAATATTTTACTAAGGATAAAGGCAGAGTCAATTTGTTTGAATTCATTAAAAATCTATTTCATATAAGATCAATTCCACATTTTATCTTCTTATACACGCCATAGTACTACACACCACATCAACAATTCATAGGTAATTACGATCTATGGCCAGAGAAATCAAGTTCACAAAATTGCACTTGGCTGCATTACAGCATAAGCACAATGGGCATCATCCATTGAGCTAAAGATAAAGTATGTAAAAAAATTGGCCAGTAAAAATTTCTGATGGTGACCAAATTTTATGTTTACTGGCCTATTGGAGACTAATTTAAAATCTGTTGTACAGCCCTGATACGGACATCACATTTGCGTAATCTATTCCAACCTGCTTCTTTGACTGCTAGAAGCATTCCTTTGCATCGACGGATAAGTCCTTGTACCGTAAGGAACAGAAAGCGAGAGGCCAACATCCGTCCTCGACGTCCTGCTATCCATCCTGTTCTGCTCTGGCATCACCGTGTTGCGAGGTTAGTGTGGTGTACGAGACATTGTCGTTTCCATAACAGAGTTTGGGCGAAAGTTCTGTTTAGCAGTGATGGTTGTGTTTGGGATTACCGTCGTGCCAGAGAAAGTTACATTGCCGCCTGCGTTATTCAGCGCCGTCAATTCAGCTGATGGAGCACTATGGTCTGGGTTGGTATTACAACACATGGAAGGACCAGTTTGGTGAGAGTGTAGGGCAATTAAACCAGCGTATGCACTGTTGACATTCATAAGCCCATGAATGCCAACCGACAGTAGCTCAATGCTTAACTCTTCCTATACTGCAACATCACAGCTGCATAGTAAAGTTGTACGCTGTAGCTGTTTACATTTTCTGCAGTCTGCTCAATGTCGCATATTTTCATCATGTTGTTTTGCTCTGCAGTTTGATTGTGAATGAATTTGTGAAAGAAATTTTAAGGATATGATCTTATTTTAATAATGTACAAATAGAACTTTTGAATGAAAATCTTGCATAAATCAATACATTCTAAATACATATATAGATTTTATTGTATACACAATTTTCCTATGAGTTTCATATAAAAACTTGCATGTACATGTACATGTATACTCATCATGAAAAAGGAGATGAAAATATGCTAACTCACTTTTGACTTGAAAAAATATCCAAATTGTACGTTGGACCAACATTTTCAGTTGTAAATGTGTTAAAAGTAACGCTTTGATTTCAATTATTTGTCGACTAATGTACTACGAAGGAGCTTTCTGCATTGAAATTGTCTGTAAAATTGTCACATCTTATTCCGAATCAATATGTATTTTGGATTCTGTTTCCATAGAAATAGGGTTTACAGGTTGTTCACCTGCAGAATCATCATTCAAATTAGATACTAAAAAGTTATTTTTTAGAGTCAGCATCAGAATTGAAAATATATCTAAAACATCTTAGGTGAATCTCTGATGCATATGTGGCTGCCATTTTTCAACGACTTTCATTCAACGATTTCAATATACATGTAATAGCATTTTTTTATTTGTGGTGGCTTGCTTATTTTTGCTGACATCCATTACATGTAGATGTGATAATATATACTGAAGTTTCATTAAACTCTCATTATAACCGTGATTTCCAGTCAAAAACTAAAAGTGGAAAAAACCTGAAATGAAAGTGAAGCCACTGAAGGAGAAACATGAGGCGGTTTACAACATTCTCGCAATCAGTGGTTGTACTTCTACCTGTTGATCATGGTCATTATTGTGAGTAGTGAACAATAAATTTAGTACAGTATTGTAATGAAAGGGTTAAATATCCATATATTATGTTCATACATATAGGTTGATAGAATCTAATAAAAAGTAGTGAAATAATACAAGTATCAAAAATGTATAAGTAATCATCAAATTAGATGAACATGTTTCTCAAAACTAAGTTTCAAAATGTTAAAGTAATCATGTACAGTATGAAAGATAAATAGAAAGTCAAAGAGTTTATAAATGATAACCAGAATTAACTTACTAAGAACAGTAAAAGTCTTTGAACTAGTGGCTAATCCTCCATATTCACATGTCCACACTCCATCATCTTGGGCTCTGCTGACTTGTGTTATATTTACACGTGTAATTGATGATGCTGAATTTGAAAACTGTCCAATTGTGTAGCCAGACCCAATTGTTGAACACTGTTTACTTCCAAAAACAATTTTACAACTGGCATACTCTGTGCCATCTTTCCTAAACACCACATCTTGAGCAAGGTCAGGAGTTTGACAAATTACTTGACAAAAACTTCCTAATATTTGAGGTTGACATAAATCCAGTGTTACTTGTGATTCTAAAAAGAAAAAAAAATATTATCCATATAAAACAAAGAATACTGGTATATTTTTAACAGAACAGTGTTCATTCTCATAATGAAAAATTCAGAATTTTGCTAATACATATAGATATACACTGTACATATATGTAAATGTATACAAAATGTACAGTGAACCTAAGCCTCTTCATAATGACCATGTCCATTCCTTGGATATGTGGCATTGTCAAAAAAAAAGTTCATTGACTTCTTGGCAGGTTGATGAGTTAATAACACATTATATTGCAAAAAATAATTACACATGTATGTGTATTTAAGCATCAAAACTCAACTTCAAGACTGAAATTTCCAAATCAAACTTTAATTTGTATATATTTTTACTTTTTAAAATTACAAAAATATAGTAACAATTCACTAAAAAATATAGGTCCACAAGACTTGTTGAAATATATGCTATTAAAGTCAGTTCGGCGTCCTTTATGAATTTCAAGATATTAAAAATTTGCTTTAGAATGTTTCTTTTCAATTTTTTTTTAACATTATACTCTTGCGATAGAATTGACAAAACATTTCAGATACCGAAGCATAAACCAATGGAATGTCCAAGACATAGATACAAATCCGATAAAAATGGACAAACATGGACCTCTGGAAACCAACAGGTGGGATCAGGTGCCATGGAGGAGTAAGTATCCCCTGTCGACCGGTTACATCCGCCGTGAGTCCACTGTCAAGTCTAATGAAACACGTGAGGAGTGTATCCTCGTCACAATAGGTACAGACGTCTCAACAACCGCCAAAAAAAAGGCAACTCAACATTTCACTTAGTGAAACAGAGTAATCGCATACAAGACTATTATACATGTACTGACCATAAAATTTGCGGAACATTGACATTAAACACGGTTTTCGATATCCCTGTGTCAATAATTTGTCAGTGAGTAGTTTACCTCTGTATATGAAATCTTGATATGTTGTACACGCCCTGGCATATCGGATCATTTGTGAAATATAAACTCCATATGCAGGTGACTGAGGGATATTACTACTTAAATGTGGATAATTTATGATGGGAAAGACGAAATTGTCGCATTTGTCATATAGCTTAGTTGCTTATTATAGGCTGAACTGTTAACAATTCTTGCACATGATTAATATGCAAATGAGTTTTGGTCCAGTTTCCCTTACTCTGTATTAGCAAGATCTGTGTGTGAAGTTGGATATAGAAGTTGGGTCATTCCTCATTCATGTGATCTTAACTGATGAGAAACTCATGGCTGCAGTCTTTGAAGTTGGGAAAATGTTTTACATGTACAGGTATTGAGGTAGAGACTTAAGGCTACTGATAGAAAGTATAGCATAAGGGTATAATACTGCCCTGTCCCATAGAAATTTAATATAGATGAAACAATATTCATAAGCACAATATTTTATAATCATAACACTGATCTATGTAGTTTGTTGCATAATAAATAAGTAATCAGTACTCACGTTAGGCCAAATGTCTGATCCGATTTTATGTTACTTTTTTTGTAAAACCTAATTTTACCGAATTAAAATGTATTCAGTTTACTGAGTGTACTATTCCTCCTTAAAACTTATGATTGCCATCAACTCGTATCATTACTTTCAGTACTTTGATTACTTCTGTTACACAATAAAGCATTTCTACAGGGTTTAAAATCAGGCAAATTTCTGACAAAGAAAATGGCAGGTTAGTAAGGGGTATAGATAGCTCTCTGAGCAACAAATGATTATTAAAAATGATATTTTCCTTATATAGGAATAAATTATCATAAGTTGCCTTATTTTAAACCCATATAAATGCTTTGTTGTGTAACAGAAATGAAAATCAATACTCAAAAGCCATGCTCACATATTATATAATGGTAATATATCATTTTAACCCAAAATAATCATCTGGCCCCGCCTGTATAAAATATCTAAAATTTGAGATTTCCTCAAGCTTGAATGATCCTGATATTTTCTCAACTGAGTTTTCCTCAAAATCGGCTTATATAAACGTTCCACAAATACCTTCAGGAAACTCTAAGCTGGGGGAAAATTTGAGGGATTACTCATTGAAATTTTATACTAGAAGGCAAAACCTGAATATGTACATAGAACCAGAGATCCCAGAGGGATCTTGGCCCCCACCATCAAATGTTCTTCATTTGATCTATGACAAACTGTTCTCTTCTCTTATTTTGTGGCTCAACAGGGAATTTGAACTAAAACCTATATATCTATCAAGTGCTTTCTCACAAGATTATAACAAAATATAACTAAATATAAACTACTTTAATCCAAGATAACTTAATGGTACCTGTCAACCTCTAAAAGTGAACATGCTGGTCATGACCTGCATTGATTAAAACAAGAATTACACATAACAATATGCCACGCTGGTCCCTGCTTTAAAATCAAATGTACCAAAGTGAAGTTATTGTATATTTCAGGGGTGTGGCAGTACCCATACTTATACTACTGAATGTGTTTCCCATATTAATCAATAATATATATGGTTTAAGGGTGGGGCTGTGAATGGTTCCTAAGTTATAAGTAAACATTGAGTAATAAAAAATTACCAAGCTCACCTCACCTGGCAATTTTGCCTCTATACTGATATTCAGATTTTCTCAATAAATTTTCATTTCATTTTGGCAATGAAATATTAGGATTTATGAATTGTTTATAATTACTATTTTTTCACCTTTATGCAGAAAATTGGCTTTCTATTTCAGAAATCTTTATCTAGATGAATAATAATAAAGTTTGATCTGTCTAGTGCTACTACTTTTTGCAATAATGCCAAAATCAAATCTTAACGTGGTTACTCAACTGTAAAATGTAAGTCAGATGCAACACCTGCAACATGCAAGCTGATAGTCATAATATGACACATCATCCATGTAACTTTGGTCTGTCTAAGGCTACTTCTTTCTAAAATAGTGCCCAACTCAAACCTTCTTAACATGGTTATTCAACCGTGAAATGTAAGTCAGGTGCCAAATCTGCAAACTGCAAGCTAATGGGCATCACCAGATGCATTAACACTACAAGTTATCACCAGTCAAATCATCCATACAAGTTTGGTCTGTCTGGTGCTACTACCGGTACTTTTTCAGATAATGCCCAAATCAAATCTTCTTAACATGGTCACACAACCGTGAAATGTAGGTTAAATGCAACATCTGCAACATGCAAGCTGATATTCATCATATGACACATCATTCAAGCAAGTTTGGTCTGTCTAGCCTTTCTACTTTACAAGATAATGCTGAAATCAAATTTTATTAACATGAGCACTAAACCATACACCTTCTTAACTGGTCACCCACATGTTGGTCATAGGTTATATGCAGCATCAGCAACCTGCAATCTGATGCTCATAACTAGGTGTAGTCATCATATGACAAATCATAAATGCAAGACTTGTGCAAGACTTGTCTAAGTCTAATTCTTTCTGAAAGAATGCCAAAACCAAATCTTCTTAACATGGTCACTCAACCATGAAATGTAGGTCAGATGCAACATCTGCAACATGCAAGCTGATAGTCATCATATGACACATCATCCATGCAAGTTTGGTCTGTCTAGCCTTTCTACTTTCCAAGATGATGCTGAAATCAAATCTTCTTAACATGATCACTGAACCATATATTTTCTTAACATGGTCATTCAGATGTGGGCCAAAGGTCATATGCAGGCTGGTGCAGCATCAGCAACCCACATTCTGATGCTCATAACTAGATATATCATGCTTACAAATTTTGTCATTCTAGTACTTTTGGTTACAAAAATATCAGTGCAGACGCTGACACCAACACTGATGCCAACACCGGGGGTATAGCATAAGCTACATGTATCCTTCACTTCGTGAGGTGAGTTAAAAATGTATATTTTGGCGGTGGGACAGGACCCCCATATACATGTACATCATTGAATGTGTTTTCCTGTAATAATCAATAATATATATTGTTTTAGAGTAGTGCTATCAACGTTTTTTACGTCATAAACAAAACTATAAATTTCAGGGGGTAGGGCAGGATCCCCATATGCACCACTGTATGCGTCTCCCTATAACAATCAATAATGTATATGGTTTAAGGGTGGAGCTATGAACAATTTTTAAGTTATTAGCAAAAATATAAATTTCAGGGGGTGTGGCAGGACCTCCATATGCCTATATACTTTTCGAGATAATAGGACAGAACTGTCAAAAACATGAAAAATCCACTAAAAGGGAAAATAACTCCCAAAAGGGGCAACCTGACAATTTAAGCCCTATTGAATTTTTTGTACATCTTTGCATGCTGCACATTTTTGCTTCTTTCTCTTCTAGTCTACCAATTATACTTTTCAACATAATGTCAAAATACATCCCAAAACATGAAAAATCCACTTAAAAGGGAATAAAAGTAAAACTCCTATAAAGGTCGACCTGACAATTTCAGCCCTATTGCCTTTTTTGTACACCTTTGCATGCTGAACAATTTTGCTTCCTTCACTTTTACTTTACCTATTATACTTTTCAAGATAATGCCAAAAAACATAAGAAAACATGAAAATTTCACTTAAAAGGGGAAATAACTCCCAAAAGGAGCAGCTTGACAATTTTGGCCTTCTGATTTTTTTGTAGATCTTTGCATGGTGAACATTTTTGGTTCTTTCACTTTTACTCTACCTATTCAGTGTTCAATCTAGGACCATGGACAAGGGGCCAGACGGACCCATGTTATTAAAAACAGGGGGTCATTTTCAAAAAGAAGGGGCCATAACATAAAGAAAAACTGACCAGTTGTGATGAGTTTAGAGTTTACTGTAACCATCATAACTATTCATGTACATTGTTCACCAATATACAAAAATTGGTACATCCTTTTGTGAAGGGATTTACTTTTTAAATTTTTGTGCATACTCTACAGTTCACGGTACAAGATTTGTCATCATAGGTCAACCAGTTTTTAAAACGTTTGTCGTGTAACCAATGATTTTGAAACTTTCGTTTTTTATTCTCTGAGACAGATTCTGATTTTATTGCTGATTTTTTTTAATTTGATGAGGATCTTGGGTTGTTTTGAATATCATTTCGAACTTTTTTTTAGAACTCTGGGTGACTGAAAAAAGTCTGATATTCTCTTCATGTTTTTAAACACACAGCACATAGCAGACCTTAAGCGTTTGTCTGACTCTGACACTGAAGCCTCGTTTTAACTTATAACATCAGGCAGTTACTTCCGGCTATGTGGTTTGCTCAAGACTATCCATAACCCAAATAATTCAGTCATTATATTCCGTTCACTTCGATCACTTCATTAACCTAGCATAGTATGGAAATAATCGGAAACGGAGCGGGCTTGAATTATTCGCGTTAGACATTTAATTGAAATAAAGTTATCACTGGGAATTTTAGCATTGCGCGCGAGTGGCCCATCATGGAATTTTAATTGTGCTATGTCTGATTTCAGCGGGCCACTGACGCAATGGCGCGGCCTAGATTGAACACTGCCTATTACACTTTTCAAGATGTCAAAAAACATCCAAAAACACGAAAAATTCACAAAAAAGTGGAAATAACTCACAAAAAGGTCGACCCAACAATTTCCATCAAACTGATTTTTGCAAGCTGCTCATTTTATGGTAATGTTTTTTCTCTAGCTGTAATAATTTTGAAGATACATGTATTAAATCAAATATATATGCCGACTTATTCATTCTGTATTTAGCCATGGCAGTTATGTTTGGTCCTAGCCACTTTTCATTTGCAAACTTAATGTGGCTTTACATGGTTATACTTCCTGTCAAGTTTGATTCAAATTGGTCCAATAGTTCTGGAGAAGTAGTCAAAAATGTTGAAAATTTTACAAAAAAAAAACCATATTATCCATCTACTTAGGTGCTTGTGACCTTCACCTTTTACCCCCCTGAAGATAAAATTTGGTCAAAATGATACTCAGATAATTCCTAACAACTTTGTCATATATCTTTGTAGACAAAAAGTTGATCAGTTTTGAGTTATTGAATAACTGTAATACAAAAATATCTTGTGTTACTGAAGTGCCCCCCAGTGGTTTGTTTAAGGACAGATTTCATTTTCGTTTGGAAACTTTGTAGACATTGATTTTACAATCCTGCATATAAAATTTGAAACTCGTCTGATCATTGATTCATGAGAAGAAGATTTTTAAGAATGTACAAAGTTTTGGTACTTTTAGGCTCGTTTTCGGGTCCCTATTCGTCCTATCTCTTTTTCATTCACAAACTTTATGCGTCTTCACATGTGGATGCTATAAGCCATGTTTGGTTAAAATTGGCCCATTGGTTCTTGAGAAGAAGATGTGTAAATGCAAAAGTTAACAGACAGACGACAATTGATAACGGACACCAGACTTTTGGCTATAGCAGTACTTCAATTGGCCAGGTAAGATAATCAACATAATCCGACACTATATAAGTGTTTGAAACATATTTGATGTGTGTTTACTCAATGCGATCATTTCATAAGTGGGATGTCCACCATGTTTGTTCACATGTAGAGGAATTCCTCAAGCATTTGAGGCTTTTTGAAGCTGGCTCAAATATTTAAGGAAAATCCCAAAATTCATTGAGAAAAAAAAAAGTTTTATAAAATCCAATTTGAGAAATAGTCAAACTTGTATATAAAGATCGCTCTTGGGGAACTATTTTGGTGGGGGGATACAAGCCATTTATTAACTGGGAAGGGTCCTGCAATCGAACCAAAAATAGGCATAGGAAAAATTCCTGTACTATTACATGTACAACAAATAAATAATGAGAATAAGAAATAATTCAATGTTTTAATTAATTTTAATTAATTTATGACAAAATTCTATTATTTACATAGTGAATACGCTATGATAGGACACATTATTGAAACCCAGACAAATCTCATAAAATCTGCTCAAAGCCGGTGATCTGTGTGATCTGTAAGAATATTCAGAAAGTTGTAGATGGATGAATTTTATTTAGTTTTCATTTAATAAGACATAATCCAGTGCAACGAGTGCCCGTGATTTTACTCTGGATTAAAATGTTGCATACATGTACCTGTCAAGTCTACTGATTTCGGTGGTAGTCTATCGATTTTTCTATTCATCTAGCGCTTGTCTACCGCCGAGAAAAAATCTACCAATTTCTACCAATTTTTCTAATTTTCAACCAATTTCCCTATCTTTCTACCACTTCTTGTCCATTTTCTGCGATTGGTAAACGTTTTTGTCAGGATTAAATGTTCTGAATCGTAATTTTCAGTCTATTAATTAGCGACAAAAAAAAAGCTTGAAATTTCTGGCACCTCCATATCATTGATGTATTAATACATCTATTCTAGGTTATGTAAGTCCCCTATATCTTCCAAATAGTCATGAAGAACAAGGACTAATAACCCTGTTATTAATTAATGTCATTAGACCATACAGAGGTGTCATTATCAGACGGGTACCGACGGTAATTACACAATGACTTGTACTGTGGACAGGTACCTAATATACAGACTGATTACTTGTATATCTAAAGATCAAGGTAGAAAAGCGTTGTTCGCTCTATCAACAAAATTTAAAAACCATAACCTTAACGTGAAAACAAAACTTTCATTGTTTGATACATATGTAAAAAGTATTTTATCTTACGGTGCGGAAATTTGGGGGTTTCACAAAGCACCTGATGTTGAAAAAGTACATATACTGTTCTGTAAAAAATTATTAGGTGTGAAGAAACTACTAGTAACCTCTTAGTGTATTGTGAACTAGGGCGGTTCCCATTGAGAATATATAGAATTTTAGAAATTTTCAAATATTGTTAATTTGGTTAAAAGTAAGAGATAGTCAAAATTGTATTATTAAATCTTGTTATAATGAAATGGTGTTGAATAATGATGAATGGATTTTAAATATTAAGAATGAACTATGCAATCTTGGTCTGAATTACTTATTTGAATGTAGATTGTCAGATAAGGCTTTGTACTGTATTTTTGAACAGAAACTTTTCGATGTTACAAAGCAGCAATTTTTTGCAAATATAACTACAATGTCTAAGGGTGTAATATACCAACATTTAATTGATAATTTTTGTGTACAATACTATCTTACTAAACCAATTGAGTTAAAATACAGAAAATATTTAAACAAAATTTAGAATTTCTTTCTCATTCATTAAATATTGAAAAAGGAAGACACTGTGGTGTAAGTAGAACTGATCGTCTCTGTACTAAATGTAACCTAATAAGCATCGAAGATGAATTTCACTTTATACTTGAATGTCCTTACTATAGGGAACTAAGAACAAAATACATAAAAAAGTTATTATTATAATCGTGCTAGTGTATTCAAATTAGTTCAATTTACTTAGTGTGCAAAATGTAAAAGAATTGGCAAACTTGGGCAAATATTTGTATTTAGCATGTATTAAGAAAGATTTATGAATATTTATTTATTGATTGATTTATGTATTTGTATTTACTCTCCTTGTGTGACATATGTATATTATCTGTTGTATTATATTTCTGATGAGTCGTATGACTCAAAGGCAATAAAGAACTGAACTGAAAGACTAAACATCCACACCTATAATCACTATCCATATGTTCTGTCCTATATACAGTTATCAAAGATTAACATCATTGATGTTATATCAATCTCATGCAGCTTTGTACTTTTAAATTTTACTTTAAAAATATACTAGCTGAGAAATATCGAAGCGAGATCGTGGTGTCTTCTATGACGTCCGCACTCCACATACTAACGTGTTATACATGTATCTTAGATTTGTGATGATTTCAATATAAAAACGACGTTTGATTACATTTACATAATATTTTATACAAAGATAATAATATCTTCTTGTAACACATTGAATTGAGTT
The DNA here is from genome assembly GCA_030159075.1 of Atrina japonica. Taxonomy (NCBI): domain Eukaryota; kingdom Metazoa; phylum Mollusca; class Bivalvia; order Pterioida; family Pinnidae; genus Atrina; species Atrina japonica. The sequence goes on from BROG01001062.1 coordinate 89,645, forward strand.
TAATAAAATGTCAGTAATGACAGTAAACACATTTATAAAACCTCAATAATCTTTTTTTTCTTTTTAAAAGCAGATTTGATTTTTCTTGATCAAATCTCTTTTTTTTTTCGTGAACTGATCAGTCATCATTTGTTGTTTTATCTTATTAATTAATTAATGAAAAAGGTATAATATGAAGATAAAAGCCTTCAAATAAATATTTGGGTATGCAAATATTTTGGTGATAAATGTTCAAATCTCAAAAACAAAAAATAATAATAAATAAATCAAGCCTTTGACTTTAAAAATTATCATACTTCCAAATATTTAGCAATCAAACTGAGATTATATTTCTTCCAGCTAAGTCTAGTTATTTATTTTCTGCATTCCAATTCCAACTGTTATATTAGAATATTCAGAATTTAGTATATTTTAAAATTTGTTATAACAAATTAAATACTAAATTTTAAACATTCTAATATAACACAATGACCATTACATCATTTTGTGTCCCCCAAGCTGTGTGTGTACATGTATATATTTCATGTATTAAAACTTCAAAATAAAGTCTATACATTGTATCTATTCCTTATAAATAGTCGAATAGAAAATTAAAAGAAAAAAAAAATGTGATATTTATATATTATCAATATTATTGACAATAATTCCATTTTAGATGCATAAAATGGCAGATACTGAAGTTTGAAATTACAATTTTTTCTTGTTATTTCGGAAGGGGGACACCCCCTCCTGTACCCTCCCCCTTTTAGTTATATTGACACAACTGGTACACGCATATATATCAGAATGACAACACATTCATAAAAAAGTTTGACCATTGTACACATTTTCTACCCCAGAAAAAATTCCTAATGTTGACAGGTATGATGTTAACAAGGTTATCAAGTGATGTTCCATAAGATAAGATGTAAGATAATTACCCCATTGCATTCCTGAATACGAGAAAACAAAACATCAATCCTTCATCCATATTTTAAATGCTCTTGTTTGTAAAGACACCTGGTCACAAAGTGTGTCCTTTTTTTATTTTTTAGTCTTTGTCTTTCACTGATTAAGTAATCATCACCGGAATCTTAGGTCTACAATTGACGATCGAAAACAAAACACCAATCAGTCAGCGATAATTGTTAGGTCCTGCTTGTAAAAACACCATATCAAAAAACATGTCTGATTGCCTAATTACCTCTCGGGGCATTAATTGACTCTCTCTGTCAAATTTCAAAGAGATCCCTTAAGAAATTTCTGAGAAATACATGTAGTTACTTTGGTCAAAATCCAAGATGGTGACTTGTCAGTCATGTTGGATTCCGATCTCTCTGAAAATGTAATATTCACAATTAGACCTCAAGGGAAACTTTCATCTTAAATTTCAAGGAGATTCCTTCTGTCCTTTCTGAGAAATACATGTAGCGGTAACAAACTTCCTTCATATCAAATTTCAAGTAGATCCCTTCAGTACTTTCTGAAATATAGCGGTAACAAACTTCCTGTGGTAAAAATCCAAGATGGCTGCCTGTCGGCCATGTTGGATTCCGATCTCTCTGAAAATGTAATATACACAACTGCACTTCAAGAGGAACCACCATGTCAAATTTCAACGAGATCCCTTCAATACTATTTGGGAACTAGCGGTAACAAAAAATGTTCAGGATGGATGAATAACGGACTGATGGTGGGCTAAAAACTCAATGTTGAGGAAAATCTCAAATATTTCCCATCAACTTGCATTTATACAAGCCAAACTGAAAATCTCAAATCTGAGGAAAACTCAAAAGTTGAGATGTACTATACAAGCAGGGCCTGATGACCAAAGACCTACTGCTGATCTAATGTTCATTTGGTTCCTCCTCCAATCTGACACAAATTTCCCTATCCAGTATGATATTCTAAACTTAATTATAGCTTTACTGTAACTATAAACTTATACATTTGATCTCTGATATTTTTTATTAATAGTTTCCTTGTATATACCCTTCTGGGTTAAATGTTTACAAAGGGAGTTTAAATGTCCCTGCAGCGCTCTACAATGCGACCAAATCACTCGTAAATGCAACCATTTTTTATGTTTTGGCGAGTGTTTATTGTAATTCAGTCGCCAAATTGCGACCATTTTTTCCCCGAGCCGGAAATCAAAAGTTTGTCCATTTACACTGTGAAATTATATTATCGAAATCATGATCTGTTATGCGCTTTACAACAACCAATTTGGCTATTTATTTTCGATAAAATAGTGCGTGTAACTCACGTTGATTACTGTATTAAAAAACATGTATGCTGTCATGTTTTCGACTTGAAACTTTCAAAACAGAATACGATGACATTTTCTTTTCAGTGTCGACAGAAGCATCTTCCCCTTCACTGGACACTAGCAAATTTAAACGTAGTTAATGTTAGATTATGGCTAGTGTTCGACGCGGATGGCAGGCAGACCTGACAGGCATAGCCGGGGTGACATGTCGATAGTCCGACGGTCCGATAGTCCGACGGTCCGATAGTCCGACAGTTAAATCTCATGGCTATCAAGAGGATTAAACAGAACAAAAAGTCACTTAAATATTTGACGCAGTGTCTGCTTTGTCACCACGCAATTTGTAATAACTTTTTAAAAGCCATCTTATTGGGTTTCAAACCCATCTTTTCTCCATTAAATTGGTCAAATTGTGTCTTAAGACGGTTCATCCCAAACATTTTCCCCTATTTTTTAAAATAATTCTCTGATTTTGAAATTTTTATTACAAATTGTGTCGTTATTACAAATTGCGTGGTGACACTGCTTCTCCTCTGCAGCGAGTTCATCGAAACTTGACGGGAAGCAACTAGTTTTCTACTTATCATCGGACTATCGAACCGTCGGACTATCGAACCGTCGGACTATCGGGATGTCCCCATAGCCGGAATTGGAAATTTTATCTGTAAATTAAAACTGAGAGTTGAACACTCGATTGTTGGACAAAAGCCTTATTAAGAACTTTATGGGTGTTTGTCTGACATTCGGGTGTTTGACTCTCGATTTTAACTTACAGATTAAATTTCAAATCTTGTAAGCAGACACTGTGTTTTGTAAATTCTGTCAAAAAGAAACCGACGTTATAAATTCAAATACTAAATTTAAGTGTGCCTCAATATTACAGCAACATATATGAAAAATATAGCCTATATAAATAATATATAGGTAAACCTATGGAGAGGGCAAAGGCATTCGTCAACAGTTTTACATGTTCAGATAAGTCCTTTAGGGATTAATATTCAGTGTTTTTATCACGTAAATGTTCCGGTCATTCACTCATTGTTTTAAATAGAATATTGAGTGGCTGACTGTTTCCTTGGTGCTAAAACTTAAATAGAATCTATGTGGTATTTATTAGTCATGAAATACAGAAACATGTTTTTATGCTATATATTTTTCTCTATCCCAGTGTATCCATCATTTCGGGCAGTTCACATTACCAGCATAATGGAGCCGCTTTGTGATCGTGCTCGATGTACAACCCCAGTCATTATGGCCTAGTCTTGGTCTACAAAACGTTTCTTAGTGTGGTAGTTTATTACTTCGTTTGCAATGAGCTTTTAAGTAATGACTTTGCATTTCTGACATTTTGTTTATGTCACGCGCAAATTCCCGATGCGAGCAAAATTTTTACCATTAGCAGTACAGGTCCCCGGATGTAGTAGGAATAAAAATGTGAGCTTCTCTACATATATGAGGGCTTCGCCCTCTATTATAGGCATATAAACACTCCCAGATTTATTTTTAAAAAAAGACAGTTAATAATCTTGTTTTAAATGGATCGAAACAATAAATAGTCATGTCTGCTTAAAAAATTCATGTTTTATTTCATTTCATCCAGCAGAATTTTTTTAACAAGAACACATACATATATATATATATATATATATATATACATTGTATATATATATATATATATATATATATATATATATAGGCGAGTAAAAGTATCTGGCTGGCTAGTAAAATTTCTGGTTCACTAGCCAAATGAAGAGTGAATTTTTTTTAGTGTTGTAGAGCCCTGGACTCCCTTGTTTAGCTGTGATATTCATCACTCAGACTGAATTCTAATAAAATTATGGATTACCGTACACAAGATCTTGAGAGTTTTTCAGTGTTAAGATTGGGAAGTTGCGTATCTGTGTTGTACATGTCGCTGCCCTCATGTATGAAAATATATGTGTATAAATTCCATGATTCAATATGATTTTCCCATGATATCCAAAGAATGCATCTAAATGAAAATATAGGAGATATGCACATGATTTTAACATAGGAGGAAATGAAATCCACATTTTGTTCACAGAAAAATTAAGCCGAACTTATCCAACACTCAATTCATGCAGACTGGTGATGATGTCTCTTTCTATATTCTTGTTAAGAGAATGGAAAACTGATCCCTTTTGTGAAGGTTTATCTATATGTGCAATGTATTTTAACAATATGAAATTATGTCCAATGTCAATGATGAAGAAATTTTATAGCCTAAGATGTTTACAAGGTGCACCCAATGGTACTCCATTATTTATAAATGGCAAAAACTTTGTTTTGCAGAGAGATCAATCCATTTCTGATTTAAGACATATATTGATGCTATTAGGTTTCAAAATATTATGGACAATCATTCAGGATAGGTATTGCAGTATCTGCTGCTGCGGCTGGTGTTAAAAACCATCTAATTCAGACTTTAGGTTAGGTAGACAGTACTCTTCCGGTTATACTGGATACATTAGGATAGTTTTGAAGTAATTTGACATGTTAAGCAACAGATGTGTTTGTCATTAAATTAAATAATCCAAATGCATGTACTTGCTTTAGAAGAGTTTAGAAATTTCTTGTTGGTCAAAAGTTTAGTCTCTGCTTTTGAATTAGGTAGCTGTTTTTTCTTCTTTTTTCTAGTCATTTTTACATGTAAATATTTCATATTATGAATTAACTTTGATCTTTGAAATTGTCATTTGTTTCATTGTTTAATTTACATATATACAGTAGAACTTCGTTGAGTCAAACTTCAATGAGTCTAATTTCTTGATGCTTTGAACTATTCTCAAAGTCCCTAATAATTTTGTTATTTAACGCTACTTATAAACATTTTAGAATTCAAACTTTTATGAGTCAACTTTCTCGATGTTTCCAATAAATATTTGGGTACATTTCTATAAAAACAATGAAAATTCCTACATATAATTCGAAGTCAAAATTTGCATGTGTATGAAATTGTCCCATAATTTATAACCTTTTCATAAACACTCAATGTTTTAATTTCACAAAAATTTAGTTAAAATTAGTACTCATTATTAATCATAATGACCGTACATGTCTTAAATGGTATACACCTTATAGAACCTGTGAAACTAAAAATGTATGGTTCTCGGTTACCATCCATGAGTCGAAGTCCCGATGTTTCAAGCTTTTCCAAGTGGTCCCTTGAACTTCAACTCATCAAAGTTCTACTGTAGATTTTATTTCATAAACTACCTTACTACATTACCCAGAAGTATTTTGTCTACCTGCTGGACTCCCTGGGTACAGCACAGACCTGCTCGTCTCCCCAGGTCTTGACATTAAATATATATTCTATTTATTGGTTCATGAGTAACCCCAAGAAGGTCAGAGATTTTGTTTTTAGGTTTTTATGTGTAAATAATTATAAATATAGGAATGTTATATGTGTGTTCATTAAATAGTATAAATCAATATGTTCATAGTATCACATTAACTTGTTGAGATGTGTATAAATGTATATATAAATTCATAAATAACTGATGATATCTAAAATGAATTTTGGGTGACAGAGGTCAGGGACATAGCAAAACGATTTGTCAAGGTAAAAACAGATATATCAGCATGAGAATAACAACCAGAGGTATTTTCTGATTCACATAAGATGGTGGGGCGGAGTAACCTTTTGATTATCATACAGATGATTCTACTCACTTTTTAGTTATGACAAGCTGCCCAGGAAAAATATTTTATTCCTCACTGGATACTCAATTATGTATGGTGACAAGTACATGTAAGAACGATTACTCTTGTCAGAGTAATTTTTATGTTATGCTTTATTATCTAAATTTTAAACTCTTCCAGGTGAAGAAAGGGTTCACAAAACTCCAACCCACCAGGTTATATGGATTTTACTGTAATAATGTAAAATATTTGCAACAATTTATTCTCCTCAATTTTTTTGAAAATTACAGTTAATTATATATATATAATACAGTATTTGATCTACTAAGAGGCTAAGAGCACTTGTTCTTATAATTTAAAGGCATCTCACTGTCCCTGTTGCACATGTATACAAAGTATAACAATGCCAATAGAGTTTCTAGTTTGATGTTCATTTCAATGAAGTCTAAATAAGAGAACCCTCACATTTGTACATGTATCTATAGGGCCAGTGATTTTCCATTTCAGATTTACTTCAATTCTGTTTTCAGTTTTGGTAAATTCTGTTTTTTCTGTTTTTATAAGAAAAAGAACTAAAAACATACTTTAGATGAAAAATACATGTAAAGTATGTTTTCAGTTCAGACTCATAATCATACTTTCAATATTCTGCCACAACAATTTAATGATAGATTTAAATAGGGAATTAAATAAAACATATACATGTACATTGTATATGCAAAACTATGTTTTTATGATTTTTAAATATTTGATAAATAATTTTTAAGTCTGTAGGGGTATACTCATATACATGTAGGTAACAAGTTTTGTTGGAAATTGTACAGGTAATTTCTAATTACATATTTTTGCTTTAATTTATCACCTAACTTAAAACAAGTCTGTGATGTTTCATTTGGTGTTTTTACTTTAAATAAAGTTATAAAGTAGATCTACATGTACATGCATTTGATATTAATCTTTTAATTTATTGCATCAACACTAGCTAATCTTTACTGTGCTGACAGACTTAGTAAAATTAAAAGTCACCATCCTCATAAAGATCAACCCGTGCTGATGTATTTATTTTTTAAATGGGAGGAAGTCTCCTCTTTTTACATACATGTGTGGTTGTACCTCGCTGTTAAAAAACGCCAAGGTGTGAACACATGTTTGTGTTGGTAACAAAAACCGGCTGTCAATCAAGCGGTATGTCGTAAAAAGTTAGGATGGATTGTACATTGTGAAATTCTACTATAAACTATAACAATTGGTATATATATTCAGATATTAATATAAACATTATGAAAACTTAATTCAAGATATCAAATTAAAGCTATTTTTGTTTTAGAAGACACCAGATCGGCAGATGTCAGTCAGTACTGATGTTACAACAATGGAAGTGATTGCCCTTATCTTTCCATGTGTAAATGTAGGCTAATAGATCTTCAGGATAAAATAGTAATTGATGTAAAATTATGTGATGAAATATTTTAAATATACAAAGAATTGAAGTTTATAACACACAGAAATAGCACACTAGTTCACAATTTAATAAATTCTATCTCATATTGGAATTTTAAAAGATTTTTCAAAAACGTAAATTCCATTTCAGATTGCCGATTCGGTGACTCTGCAATCGCGGAAAATCACTGGCCCTATATCTACCTATCTATCTATCTCTATCTTTTTTGCTCTCCAGTTTTATATGATTCCTGATCACATAAATCTCTTTCATACTTCCATACTATCACTATCATACATACTTACATGTATAAGGCTATTTGTTAAGGAAATTTAAATTTACTACTTGTACTAATAATGTTAATTAGAAGTGTACATAACTCTTAGGATGATAATACTAAAATAAATACTGGTACTTCTAATATTTAGTTCCTTATTATCACAAAGTTTACTAATTAACCACAAACATTTGACTTACATCAGATGTACTGATAAGGAATACATGTAAATTTATATTATATGTCATAAGCCCAAACTACATGTACCGGTACATAAAGTTTGTAAACATATGGAAACATTTGGATATATATAGTTTGTATTACAATAAAGGCATAATAACATTACATGTAAACAACTTTCTACCCTAACAGGTATGGTTAAACCATGAAAAATTAGCTGACTAACAGAAACTCGGTTGTTTAAAGTTTTCGAGTTACATGTAACCACATGTTGTTAATGCATTCCAAACATTTTCACTGGTCCAAAAACTTTGACGTGCACTACTTTTTTTACTGAGCCTGCACTACTACCGGAAGTACTGAAATGAAAATGTTGGTACATGAAGTTGCATCAAGCCAGTTGCTGGCAGTAAAAATAATTGAAGGGAAAGGGGTCTGATATTGAAGTCTTTAACAATGTTGGGTTTCCTACAATTATACATATTGATGTAATCTTAAAAAATTCTGATTGAAGCAAGCTACAGGTTTGACGCGATCATGAGAGTCCAAGCCTGATGGTGTCTAGACGTGATGTAGGCGGCTAATGTTCCACTACACAAGTTTTCAGTTATAGCAGAACTCCTGTAAGTTGATTATCATGTTTATCTAACTCTCATTAGTTAATTTTCAAATTTGAAAATTAACTAACTCCAGTTAGATTAACATCATATTTAACTAAAACTCATTGTAGAATCTCTATATAGTAAAACATACTGTTGACAGTGCAATCGCTTTCAGCTCCTTTGACCCTAGTAAAATGAGATTTTGCTATCAATTTGCATCCTTTATCCATTCATTAGACATTTTCAACAAGAGGTCCAACAGGCATTAACAATCATGTTAGTGAATTATGTGACTACAACGAGAATACATGTATGCTGATCATAAAGATCATACCAATTTGTTCCCCTTTTTGAAACCTTTCACTTACAAAAATCTTGCAGCTTTCCATATAATACATGTTGGCCAAATTATTCTTGAAAAGAAATTGAAAATGTCAAAAAGTTGGCAACAGAGAAAAGATGATTGAAATACATATACAATGTAGTTCATTATGAACCTTTGGTTCAGCTGAACGTCAAAATTTGAAATAAATAAAATACATACCACAAAGAGATGCTAAAAAAATTACTGCTGCAATGAATTGGGTCTTTAACTGCCACATTCTGTAATGAAATTTTAAAAAAAGTTTCAAGCATGTCTATTAAATTGATATCAAGCAAGAGTCCATTGAAAGTCATTTGTTCTAATTTAACATGGCAGCCTGAATAATTAGAGGTTTTTTGATTACATTAGAGAAGGTCATATTATATTAGATATCGATTTTTATATTAGACATGACTCCTCTTATATTCGAACAAGGCCATGTTCATTTTCTTTATCTATTACTTCATAATTTTTGTTGTTATTTGTTTAATAAATATTGTTTCAAAATTAATATGTTGAACTATTTCATCAGTACATGTCCTTTTTATGGGCAATTAACAGATATTTTCATTCTGCAATATATCAGTCATAGGCGTCGGAAGCAAATTGAAAGTGGGGGGAGGGGCTAAACCAACTTAAAACACACACATACACCAGAAACGTCTGGGGGCTAAGCTCCAATTTTCAACACCTACATGTATGTCTATCTTTGCAAAAAAAAAGTGTGGGGGGGGGAAGCCCCCCTAGCCCCCCGGTTCCGACGCCTGTGTCAGTATAGAATGCCTGTTGAATAAAATGGTGATGCTCCGCCTGGGTTACAGTAACTTACCAACTATCTTACCATACTATTCTCCTGTCGTTTTTTCTAGATGTCAATAAACAGTGTTTTCAAAATATATGTGGTGTGTTATGTTTATGTATTTATGTATTAAGGGCACATACTGACAAAGAGCTCGGACAGATAGCTTCATCTGTCACCTTTACAATGTATCAGACATTAGCTTCTCTGTCTGGGTTTTCAATATAAATAAGACATGTACATGTATCAAGTCAAAAATAAATATCTGCTGACTCATTTGTTCTATATTTAGCCAGAACAGTCATGTTTGGTCCTAGCATATTTTCTTCTAAAAACTTGATGTGGCCTTACATGGTTATACTTCCTGTCAAGTTTGGTTCAAATCAACCCAATGGTTCTTCTTTAGTAGCCAAATATATGTAATATTTTACAAAAAAAGTTACATTTTCCATTTATTTAGGTGCCTGTGACCTTGACCTTTGACCCCATGACCTTGAAATTTTGTCAAAATGATCCTTAGTTAATTCCTAACAACTTTCTTATATATTTCTGTATGCAAAAAGTCAATCAGTTTTGAGTTATTAAGCAATTTGTAATACAACTTTACCCTGTGTTTCTGAAGTGCCCCCTAGTGGCCTGTTTATAGACAGATTTCATTTTTGTTTGCAAATTTTGTAGATATTGACTTAACAATCATGCATACAAAATTTGAAAGTCATTTGATCATTGGTTCATGAGAAGAAGATTTTTAAAGATGTTCCAAGTTTTGGTCCTTTTTGACCCCTTTTGAGGACCCTATGGGTCTTGCCCCTTTTCATTCGCAAACTTTATGCGGTTTCACATGATGATGCTATATACATGTATTAAGTTTGGTTAAAATTGTCCTACTGGTTCTTGAGAAGTAGTCAAAAATGTGAAAAGTTTACGCACGGCACACAACGGACACCAGACAAAAGCGATCACAATACATGTAGGTCACCATGAGCTTTCAAGTAATGTAGGTGACCTAAAAATGAATTACTAAAATTTTCCCTACGCTCAGCAAAAACATTACTGTACTCTTCCTTGCTCTACCTTCAAATCCTTTACTTTACTCCCTCTTTGAAAATTCCTGGATCCACCCTGGTACTTCCTTATTGTTGGAAAATTGACAGTATAACTATTTTGGTTTCTGACAGATGTCGGATGTGCTACTTGGTAGACCTATCTGTGTACTTTTACCCACAGTGTGTTCCCCTGTCGGTTTCCTATGGGGCCATGATAAATGTTATATGACTTACGATTCTGGGACAAAAGTATAATATTTTGTCTCATTAGCAGACCCACGGAGTGAGTCGATGGGTCAGTGAGTTTGGTCCTACTTATATTTTTATGTTTCACCAAATCAGATTATGTTTATAACCTCTGGAAAAAAAAACAAATGTGGCATATCAAAGCTGATTGAAAGAACTAGGGATTTTTAGATTTTGAATCAAAAGTTTTCAAAAAATGGTTTCAATTTTATACCAAATTGATTAAAAAATGCATTGTGTGGAATTTTCAGTAAAGTACATTTTGAGTTCCCTAGGATAACTGTCCAAAAGCACTTCTTTGTCTTAACACAATATAGGCCTACACATACATGTCAGTAAAGGGTCATTTGAGGATGAAACGAGCCCTGTGAGGAACATGTATATTTTCAGACTTCTGGGTATAAAGTAGAAGAATTTGATGTCTGTTCCTGGTCTATCATTTGTTGTAGAGACAGACATTAATTTACTTTGTGGCAATAAGAAATGTTGGAACAAACACAATAAACAGTGTCAAAATAAATACTATGGAATAAAAAATGTTGGAAATAATAGTGACGGAAATTATATAACTCAGAATAAACAATGTAAGAATTTATAGAAATCTACATACATCAACTGAGAAAAAAAAATCGGAATTCTTTTACTTCAGCTTACCTGACCGACCCCTTTAACATACATGTACATTGTTTCGAGGAACTCAAACAATGTATTTTGATAATTATGATAAATTACTTTTAATAGAATTTCTTATATCAAATTCAATTACTGTATTCTGTTGGAATATATGAAATAAAAAGTTATAAGGTATATTCAAGCACTGTAAAGTGTTGAAATTTTAATGTTTTGAACAGTAGGTTTAGATGAAATACATAAACTGCATATCAAATAAGCTGTAGTTGTATTGTTGTTTAATGTCCCACTCAAGAATCTTTCACTCATGTGGAGGCGTCAGAAAATGACGGTGAATGGCTTCAAATTTTGTCCTATGCTTGGCACTAATGGTCATTGAGCGGTGAGAGGTCTTTAACGCGCCAAAACCTACTGTGAGATGGGACCTTGGTTTTTACTGTCTCATCTGAAGGACAGGATATCAAATAAGTAATAATTAAAAAGTACTATAAAAACTGTTAACAAAGTCCATATGCATCTCTACATAAACATACAACTGCTTATAAAGATTGGTAGTGGTACAGTACATCTGCATCTAGAGATTCATGATTATTCTGATTTCAGTTTTATTTCATGTGCTTAATAAAATATATCACTATGCATGTGCTAAATGATGATAATTAGATTGTTAAAGATATATTTTTTTGCATATTTAGAAAAAATATAGTAACCTTTCTCAAGCTAATTTAGGTATCCATGCTGAAAAGTATGATCATTATTGTTGAAACAAGATAATGCAGGGATCTAGTCTAAAACCCACGAGTAAACAATTTCAGATATTATTTAATTAGGGTACAGATTCCAAACAATGACAGACAACAGCAAATGCAGTATAAAATAATGCAAACAAATCATATTACCGAAGACAAAATATATTCTTTCCAGAAAGATGATAAAATCTAGTCCATATTATGTCGACTTTGTCTGGCATTTCCTGTTTTTAAATTCTCCCCAATTTGAGAGGGATATTGGACAACTTATAAACATATTATGATGATCTGTATATATTCAAATTGCCAGGATGAGATGAAATACAGTCAAGATAAAGATAAGAAACAATAATGACCTATGAAATTGGGACATGATTTATTCATCTACATAAATTTTATAACTTGTTTTTCAACATCCGGAGTTATGATTTCGTTCTCAAATCTATTAAAACACAGAATACACTATGACGCCACCCCTCCTCAAAACAATTATTTTGTAATTTTGTTTTGCATTGAAGTAAAGTTCCGTTTTATACAAAAATTATTTCAGGCGAGGCATGGCGCCCATGTGAAATTTAGAGAAAATCATACGTTTTGAATGGAAATTTTGAATATTTGCTGAAGTTCGGTTTTGACATCTATATTTTGGCAGGTGCAACTTCCCGAACTTTATTTGAGACAAAAATTAAAAAGTAATAGTCGTAGAGAATGACTTGACGAAAACTTTAGACATATTTTAAAGCATTTTAATTTTCCATGTTAACCAGGGTCGGTTATGATGGTTTCTGGCTCTACTCCTTTCATAAAGATCCCATCACTACTCTCCGAGAAATAGTGATAACAATCTTTATTTGTCAAATTCCAAGATGGTCGCCTGACAGCCATTTTGTGATCCAAACTGCCTGAAAATGTACAGTACAAACGTGGTGTTTATTCTGTCAAATGCTCTACACCGTGAAAATGATGACAAAAAACACCAAAAAACATTGTGATTCTCTTTCTAATACGCAAAATTTCACTCTATACTATGGCGGCATATTTCTTTGACATCGAGAAACTCTGTGTGACACCATCAGCTGAAGCGATTTGGATTAAAATTCTCCATGGGGTGCCTAGATTAATCAACTATCACTATAGCCTCGCACCCTACAGGTAATAAACAAGATGTAAATCCATGTCTTGTTAGACAGAGAATATCAGAGTCGCTTTAGTGATGTCATGTTCAGTTGTACCCATGCATAAAAATAAACTCTGCCCTTCACTAATCGTCGTTAATTGTACTAGTACTAAAATTATGACATGAAACATTGAAAGTTACAACAACTTCTTTTCCGAGAGCTTTGAAATTGATTTGCTAAATCATCCCAAGCAGACCAAGGACGCTTGATGTGTCGATCATCGTTGGTTGCATTCCAAAACTTTGACCTTGATAGTAATTCTTGATTCGTCTTGAAAAAGATTAACTTTACTTAAAGTGTTGCACACCAAAAATCACGGTACCGTACCGTGTTTCACTCTACACCAAGTAGTGTTTGACAGAATAAACATGTTTTTACTGTACAATGCAAAACTAGACCACAAGAAGAACCTACATGTATATGTCAAATTTCATAAAGATCCATTCAGTACTTTCAGAAAAATAACGATAACAAACTTAAATTCTCAAAATCCAAGATGGCCACCTAGCAGCCATTTTGTGATCCGATCCGCCTGAAAATGTACACTGCACAACTAGACCTCAGGGAGAACCTGTATGTCAATTTTCATAAAGAGCCCTTTTAGCACTTTCTGAGAAATAGCGATAACAAATTTTAGTTGTCAAAATTCAAGACTGTCGCCTCGCACCCACTTTGGAATTTGACCCGTCTGAAAATGTACACTGCACAACTAGTCGTCAAGGAGAACCTATATGTCAAATTCAGTGCTTTCTGAGAAATAGCAATAGAAAACTTTAATTGTCAAAATCCAAGATGGCCGCCTGGCAGACATTTTGTTATCCGATCTGCCTGAAAATGTACATTGTGCAACTAGACCAGGGCTCAACACTAAGGCACGTCCAACCGACCCTGACTATACTATGCCTATGGCTCAAATGTCAAGAAGTTCATATCGGCTGTATTTTCGAATTAAATAAAAATACCTGTAGTCCCAACACTTAATATATTCATTCAAAACGATCCTCCGGAAATTTTTATCGCTTGAAAGTTTGTCGGATTCGCATTTTTCGTTCATAATACGCGGAAATACATACTCTACGGACGATTAACACTGGAAATATGGCCTCTGCAGCTACGTCATTTTAACACAGGAGCAGCTATTGTATACCACTGAAAATGATGACGTAATACGCAAAGAAACTTGCGGAGGTACGTTCGGAGTATTTTGAGATTTATTATAATAAAGTATGTGAAACTTCCGAGAATATACAAAGACAAAGCAGACGTTTCGTTTCACAATTTGTCGAGTCATTTGCACTTATAATATACATTGTATATAGTAAGATCTACATTCTACACATAATAATTTTCTTAAACTGTTAAAGTTTCTTAAAATTTAACGGGATTTTCAAAGAATAATGTTATTTTTATTGGGGTACTCTAGGGCGTTAATTGACTGTGCAAGCAATGTGCCATATCAATCTGAAGAATTTCCGCGCGTGACTTTTAATTTATTTTACGTCAACAGTTTGTGAGATCACACATACTGCTCCCTGTTTACATTGACGTCTACGTGCCGCCATATTAGACGGTGAAAATCCTATAGTAATACCCGTATACTTTGAACTATCGACATATTTGAATTCACGGTTTTAGACAAACCATTTCTTAAGCGATAAAACGTTCCGGAGGGTCGATTCAAACATTCTTGACACAGACTATTTATGTAGAAATTTATATTTAGTTTAGAAAAAGGGTCAGTTTCAAATTCTTGACTTTTGAGCCATACTATAGTTAAAGATTGGTCCGGTCTAGTTAATTTGTGTCAAAGTAGCCCAACTGGTCGGGTTAAATATATAACTTCAAATAGACTGAAGATCTATTATTAAAAAAATAGTTGGGGAAAACAATTTTGCTACAAATTGTACGAGTAGTTACGTCGGGTTCAATATCACACTAGTACTGATATGGCTTAAATATAAAAAGCTAGATCGGTAAAATCGAGGACAATACCGACAAAATATCTTTTCATTTAATGTAATACCTATATTATTAACATTTAAAAGTAAATTATTCCACAAAATTATCATTAATACATTATGATGGAAAGGAGCTTCAATCCAGTTACAAGTCCAGTCATTCAGTAACTGCCAACTGGTGTCATTTCGGTAATTCTATGGACCCGCAAAATTCAGATTAAAGTGAAACTGAATGCGTTGGGTCATAAAATCACAAGTGGGTGCAGCTTCACTAGCCTAGCCCAGGCGTATTTAATTTAACCAGGCATATTTTTACAGGCCACAAAATAATCGCGACCGATCGTTCAGGTTACGTGGAGGTTACGGCATGTTAAACTCAGGTAACAGATTTTCCGTTCGCACACTTATTAAAGACAAAGTTATCTCTGTAATTACAGGGATGTAATCAGACTGTTGTCTTCCAATAATTTAAAAATAATGCTTTCGAAAACGGATGAAAGCTGACTCTTTTTGAATGCCGAAATGAAGGTCACACTCGAGATCTATAAATAGATTTATGATGAAACGATACAAAGTGTAGACATAAAACCATAAATATACAATAGTGATGATAATCAAAATTCAATGAAAGTATTATTTAATAAAATTTGGTATAAAAATTACCATCTCCCGATATTAGTAGGTACCGAAATCACAGATGTCTCTCAACTTGATTTATGGCAAGCGATCACTTAGAGCCGAGTTTGCCCGAATCCAGTAATAACGATGGCTGATAGAAAACGAAAAGAGTCTGTGACTCTGAAAACGTTTAAATCATGGTATGTTTCAGATGATTTTGAGGCAAAGGTTGATGAGGTGGGAAAGATTATTAAACTTATATGTAAAATTTGTGCGGAAAATATAAAAACATCCGCAAAGATGCTCTATCCTGTAGACTCAGTCAGTGGTACTGTCACGAATGGAATAATGGCATACGTAGATACTAGATGGTGTAGAATACATACATAAATCCAATGTTTCACGTCATTGTCAATCGGGATCTTTACACGATTAGGCAAAGAAAATGTTTGTGAAACAAATGAAAATGTACAATGCACAACTACATCTCAAAGATAAACTATATGTCAAATTTTAGAAAGATCTCTTCAGTCTGAGAAATAGCGATAACAAACTTTAGATGTCAAATTCCAATATGGCTGCTTGGCAGCCATTTTGTGATCCGACCAGCCTGAAACTGTACACTGCACAACTAGTCCTCAAGGAGAACCTACATGTCAAATTTTAGAAAGATCTCTTCAGTCTGAGAAAGGGCGATAACAAACTTTAGATGTCAAATTCCAATATGGCTGCTTGGCAGCCATTTTGTGAACCGACCAGCCTGAAACTGTACACTGCACAACTAGTCCTCAAGGAGAACCTACATGTCAAATTTGAGAAAGATCCCTTCAGTACTTACTTAGAATTAGCGATAACAATCTTTAGTTGTCAAATTTCAATATGGCTGCTTGGCAGCCATTTTGTGATCCGACCAGCCTGAAAATGTACACTGCACAACTAGTCCTCAAGGAGAACCTACATGTACATGTATATGTCAAATTTCATAAAGATCCCTTCAGTACTTTCTGAGAAATACCGATAAACTTTAATTGTAAAATCCAAGATGGCCACTGGACAGACATTTTCTGATCCGAAGCGCCTGAGACTCTACACTGCACAACTAGATCTCAAGGAGAACCCATATATCAAACTTCATAAAGGTCCCTTCAGTGCATACAGAGAAATAGTGATAACAAACTTTAATTGTCAAAATCCGCAATGGCCACCTTGCAGACATTTTGTTATCCAATATGCCTGAAAATGTACACTGCACAACTAGACCTCAAGAAGAACCTATACATTGTGTATGTCAAATTTCATAAAGATCCCTTCAGTATTTTCTGACACAAATTTTGTGATCTGACCCACCTCAAAATGTACACTGCACAACTACATCTCAAAGATAAACTATATGTCAGAATTTATAAAGATCCCTTCAGTACTTACTGAGAATTAGCGATAACAAACTTTAGTTGTCAAATTTCAATATGGCTACTTGGCAGCCATTTTGTGATCTGACCAGCCTGAAACTGTACACTGCACAACTAGTCCTCACGGAGAACCTATATGTCAAATTTCATAAAGATCCCTTCAGTACTTTCTGAGAAATACCGATAAACTTTAATTGTAAAATCCAAGATGGCCACTGGACAGACATTTTCTGATATGAAGCGCCTGAGAATCTACACTGCACAACTAGAACTCAAGGAGAACCCATATGTCAAATTTCATAAATGTCCCTTCAGTGCGTACAGAGAAATAGTGATAACAAACTTTAATTGTCAAAATCCACGATGGCCACCTTGCAGACATTTTGTGATCCGAAACACCTGAAAATGTACACTGCACAACTACATCTCAAAGAGAACCTATATGTCAAATTTTAGAAAGATCCCTTTAGTACTTACTTAGAATTAGCGATAACAATCTTTAGTTGTCAAATTTCAATATGGCTGCTTGGCAGCCATTTTGGAATCCGACCAGCCTGAAAATGTACATTGCACAACTAGTCCTCACGGAGAACCTTTATGTCAAATTTCATAAAGATCCCTTCAGTACTTTCTGAGAAATACCGATAAACTTTAATTGTAAAATTCAAGATGGCCACCGGACAGACATTTTCTGATCTGAAGCGCCTGAGAATCTACACTGAACAACTAGAACTCAAGGAGAACCCATATGTCAAATTTCATAAAGGTCCCTTCAGTGCATACAGAGAAATAGTGATAACAAACTTTAATTGTCAAAATCCACGATGGCCACCTTGCAGACATTTTGTGATCTGACCCACCTGAAAATGTACACTGCACAACTAGACCTCAAGGAGAACCTATACATTGTGTATGTCAAATTTCATAAAGATCCCTTCAGTATTTTCTGACAAATAGCGATAACAAACTTTTATTTTCAAAATCCAAAATTGCCATCTGGCAGACATTATGTGATCCAACATACCTGAAAATGTACACTACACAACTACATCTCAGGGAGAACCTATTTGCAAAATTTACAAGTAGAAAGATCCCTTCAGTATTTTCTCAGAAATAGCGATAACAAATTTTAATTGTCAAAATCCAAGATAGCCACCTGGCAGATATTTTGTGATCCGACCCACCTGAAAATGTACACCGCACAACTAGACCTCAAGGAGAACCTACGGTATACATTGTGTATGTCAAATTTCATACATATCCCTTCAGTACTTTCTGACAAATAGTGACAAACTTTTATTTTCAAAATCCAAAATTGTCATCTGGCAGACATTTTGTAATCTGACATGCCTAAAAATGTACACTGCACAACTACATCTCAAGGAAAACCTTTATGTCAAATTTTAGAATGATCCCTTCAGTACTTTCTGAGATATAGCGATAAGAAACTTTAGTTGTCAAAATCCAAGATGGCCACCTGGCACCCACTTTGGGATCTGACCCATCTAAAATATACACAGCACAACTTGACCTCAAGGAGAAGCTACATGTATATATCAAATTTCATAAAGGTTCCTTTAGTTTCTGAGAAATAGCAATAAGAAACTTTAATTGTCAAAATCAAAGATGGCCACCTGGCACCCACTTTGGGATCTGACCCACCTAAAAAAATGTACACTGCACAACTACACCTCAAGGAGAACCTACATGTCAATTTACATAAAGAGCCCTTTAGTACATTCTGAAAAATGGTGATAACAAATCTTTAATTGTCGAAATCCAAGATGGCCGCTTGGCAGCCATTATGATCTGACCCGCCTGAAAATGTACACTGCACAACTAGACCTCAAAGAGAACCTGCGTTAAATTTCATAAAGATCCCTTCAGTACTTGCTGAGAAATAGAGATTTGTTTGTTTGTTTATTGTTGTTTAACGTCCCACTCAAGAATATTTCACTCATATGGAGACGTCACCAAATGCCGATGAAGAGCTTCCAATTTTGTCCTATGCTCGGCACTTACGGCCATTGAGCAGTGAGGGTTCTTTAACGTGCCGACACCTACTGTGACACGGGACCACGGTTTTTACTGTCTCATCCGACAGACAGGAAACCAACCTTCCGCCGACTGGACTCGAACTCATGACCTCACGATCAAGAGTCGAGCGCACTACCAACTGGAGAAATAGCGATAACAATCTTTAATTGTCAAAATCCAAGATGGCCACCTGGCAGACATTTTGTGATCCAACCCGCCTGAAAATGTACACTGCACAACTAGACCTTAAGTAGAACCTATATGTCAAATTTCCTAAAGATTCCTTCAGTATTTTCTGAGAAATAGCAATAACAATAATTGCTTAAGGACGGAAGACAGACGACCTACGACAGACCACGGATGAAGAGTGATAAGAATAGCCCAATATCTGTTGATGGTGGGCTAAAAATGCAACTAATTTAATGAATTTATAAATGGAATTGAATTTCCAAAGTTGAAAGTAAAATTATGGGAAAAGATGTAAATTACATGTACAGTAGATTATTTTCAGTTTTTGCAGACAATTGAACATATTGTGCAGTGGTAGTATAATAATTGTGTTTTTTATGTATGTGGATATAAATTAAATGCGTTGAACGAGTAGTTTTTCATTTTGGACAAGTACTTTTTGTCAAGCACTTGCCCGTCGTATGAGTGGTTTCAAATTTTGTTCCTGACCCCTGAGTAATTGTGACTTAATTTACAGAAAGTTGGTCAGACAGTCCTTAGTTCCCCAAAAGGCACATCTAGGGTACATGGGGATCATTTGTGTAAAGTATGGTTCCAAATTTCAATCCACCCATTTACATGTAGGACAGACACCACCAAATATTTTCCCATAGGCCTCAATGCTAATTTACAAAACTTCAGGTCACTGTCACTCCCACGTTTATTAAATCTGGGTCAAATAAGTACCCTGTGCTGAAAGATCAATATTTTTGATAACAAGATATGCAATCAAAAGTATAGGTTGCCGTTGCATTTCTACTTCAAATTTTCACTTGTTTACAACTCGTAGTATTCCGCACCAAAGGAAAATATCTATTCTCATATGACCCCTCCCTTTCAATTTTCAACCGTCAACCCTATAATTTTCAAAGTACTACCAATATTCATGTATCTTTTTTATCACCTTTATTTCACTTATTAATGGCAAAACTAATTTTTTCATTTAATGACCAATCAGATCTCCGGGCTCATTTTACCCTCCGCACAACTTTGGGTGTCCAAAATGTCTGCGCCCATGTTGTAAACATAGCAGGTGTTTTTCCTGTAGTGGTTTCCTCCTAATTGCATAGAAAAGAAAATAACAGGAATATGCAATTAACAGGAATAAAGTATTTCAGTGAACAATGTTGATTTGTGTTCAATTAGTCCTTTCAATTATGTGTATAATACTATTATAAGCATCCCAGGTAGACTAGTAATGGAATCTCATTAAGCATTAGGGTCATAAAAGCAAAATTTTCATAAAACTTAGTATTGATTCATTTTGTATCATTTTAGAAATAATAGTGAAAAAATCTGAAAATCATTAAAAATCAACATTTCAGGAGCAATTACTCAAAATCGAGTCATCAGACTCATCTGAAATTTTCAGGGTAGATAGATCTTGTCCTGTCATTAATTTCTGGCTAATTAGTTTTGACACGTTTTGTTTTGTTTTTTAGCTAATTGCCAAAAACTGCAGTTCTACTACTGTGTTCTATTTATAGCTATGGTGGCCATAATGGTGGTCAATAAGCATATATCAGATACAATTTTGAATCTAGATACACCAAGGATGTGTGTGGCCAAGTTTAGTTTCATATGGCCTGGTGGTTTCAGAGGAGATGATTTTTTAAAAAGTTTATGACAGAAGGACGACGGACGCCAAGTGATGGCATCTCACATGACCCTTTGGCTCAGGTGAGCTAAACAAGAGATCCCTGAGGGATCTTGGCACACACTATCGAATGTTCTTCATTTGATCTATGACAGACTGTGGCTCAACAATGAATTTGAACTAAAACCTAAATATATGTCAAGTGCTTTCTCACAAGATTACATCAATACCAAATATAAATGTTATAATCAAAGATAGCTTAACCATACCTGTCAACCTCTAAAATTGAAAATGTTGGTCATCACCTATATTGAGTAAAATAACAAGAGGCCAATGACCTCATAGCTCCATGACAAAAGAAACAAGAAACATTTTTAAATGTATCCTCAACAAAGGTTTTTGTTTCATTTTGAGTGGAAAAATTTGAATTAACATTGAAATACAGAATACATGTATATCCAGATTATAGTACATATATTACACATCCCTTGCTAAAACCTTACTTTTGGACTTTTGGCATTGAATGTTTGCCAAATTGTGGAAGGTTATATGGGTTATGCCCCCATGCATGTGTAACGTTTCCAAGCAGGGGTTTATGGCTATAATGGGTCTGATTTGGATCCTGGTTAAGAGTCTAAAGGTTCCGGCAATATATATAAACATAAAGAAATATATACATGTACAAATAAGAACCAAACACCATTTGTGCTTTGACAATAAAATACAACACAACTATAAACTATTCTAATAAGAAACGTCATTTAACTATTATAAGAGTTTCAGGGAATCTCCATAAATGACAGTTTAAGTACAGAGATTGAATTATTTACAGTGGGTCTCGGAACTTGTAAATGTATTTAGGCTACACTGCCAGCTAGTGTGTGTTTTCAGCACTAGAGTCTGAGACCTAGGGTTCCAACACCACTCTGTGACTGTGTCTCAGCCTTATACAAAACAATCCCAAAACTAGAGGACAATAGTCAATGTTTATCTGTGATAAACAGATTACTACTGTCCCATTCAATTATCTGCTTTTGCTATATTGTTTGTTCAACTCGCAGCTTACAGACTGAGCCTAAATTATGTTGGTACTTTTATTTATATAAACAGAGGTCAACCCTGATTGGTCAATAATTCTTGAATTCACCAAAGGTTCAGCATTTGCCGTCGTCCATCTGTTAACTTTTGCATTTACACATCATCTTCTCAAGAACCAGTGGGCCAATTTTAACCAAACTTGGCATATAGCATCCCCATGTGAAGCCGCAAAAATGTTTGCGAATGAAAACGGAATAGGACCAATAGGGGCCCTAAAAGTGGCCAAAAAGTACAAAAAATACAAGGAGAACCTGTATATCAAATTTAATGAGTTTTTGAAATCTGTCGGTCTTAACAGCAAAACCGGTAAATTTGACAAAAGTCTGGTGAAATTCGTCAAATGATCGGTCCAAACGACCGTTCAATGTTTGCATCAGCAAATCCGGATTTTGTTACTTCTGTGCGAGTGCGTTTTTTTTTTAATTTTAGTTCCAGATCAGTAAAAGGCTTGAACTTACATACCATTCAATCTGTTAAAACACGTCATTGACTCAGATAATTGTAAAACATGGCGGCCGCGTGGCTCATCAAGTTTTCTGCTAATTTCTGTGGAAACGCTGGGTAAAACCAGAAGATTTTAAAAAATCAGCGCCTGAAATAAACTGGTCGCCAGATGCGATCACTTTGGTGTTTGGGCAACCAGAAGTTGATCAAAGTCTGACATAGACAACTAGTTACTAGCCCAAAATAAAACGTTTGGGTGAGTGCCCTACCATCCTGCTCAATTCCTGTCATGGCCGTTATTTATTTTAGACAAGACATAATCCTCTTTTTGTGTTAATATTAAAGTTGTATCCACACATATTCACATTTCTCACAATAACACAGGGTGATGATAGGTGACTAATATCATTTCCTCCCAAGCCAATGAAATTAGACATAGGACATGTAACAAAACAACAGAATATTGCTGACCATGTCAACTTTCTTGGAGTTGACAAGACTTTTAACCTGTGTGACATGCACTTGACCTGCTACAAACATACAGCAGTTGTTCGACATGAGACAGGTGATTCGCCAATTTTTTTTATTTTTGTTGATTTACATGTATTTTATAATGAATTTGGTTATGATTAAAAACTTCATGTTTTATTTGGTGAGTGTGTGTGTGTTGAACTAAGCACAATCACTTATTTGCATTAGTAATCAATTATTTTTTTCTTAAACATGTTGATCTCTTTTCTAATGAATGTGATTATGATTAAAAACTTACTAACTTTATGTTTTTATTAGATACATGTATGTGTGTGTATATGTGTGTGTTGAATAGACAGCAATCACTTATTTGCATCAGCAATCACTATTATTTTTATAAAACATGTTGATCTATATTTAATGTGATTTTGAATAAAAAGTTATGAATTTAATATGTGTTTTCATCTTAAGTGATATTTAATTTTCAATAAAAACATAGCAAACAGTGAATCGACTTAAGTACTGTCATCAGACAAATATTCACCACTTACATTATTTTCTTCTTTGTTTTATATAAAACCAACAATTTTTAAATGCCCACAGAATCCCGTACTTTACGAAATATTTCAAATATTTTACTTTTACTTTAAGGATATTGATTTCATATTTTAATCCTTTTCAAATTTAGAAATAATGATTCTGTGGAAGATAAAACTACATGTATTTTACTAAATTAGGTAAATTTTGACATATTTCATTTGACTGAAATATGTAATAATTACACAATTTACAAAATTATATTTTGGAAATATGAAATCAGGGCTCAACATTAACTTTAAAAAGAACTAGACCAGTCGGACCAGTACCAGAAAATTTTACTAGACCTGACCTCAACATCACTAGACCTGACCTCGGTTACATCATATCTATCAATATCTCTCTTCCAGAGTTTCATACCCTACTTAATTAGGATACACTACATCTAGAAATTTTAAGGGTATATTGAAAAAAATATATTTTAATTTTAATAAGTGGTAAAATATAGCTCTCATAAATTTCATAAATTGCCCGATGAACTAAATGATGGGCAGAGGACTTGTGCATATCTATGTCTCATTTTTAGCTATTGCTGCACCATTAAATGCTATTTACTTCTTTAACTGATTTAAAAAGAAAACAAAAATTAATGAATTATTTCATGACTGAAATACTTCCATATAATCTCTAGAGTATTCAAGCCTACTAAATCTAATATGTAGGACTTGAATACAAGTATATTTTGTTACAGTATAAAACATACATATCATTTCTGAGTGGTGCAAGTAAATTATTCTCAATTTGTACACTGTATTCATGCTGATTGTTCCACTGATTTATAATTTTATCAAGAACAAAATAAAACCTGAACAGAATGCTTTGACAATTTATTTATAGAAGTCAATAAACAAGTATGTATATAAGTTTGAAATTTTCTTTTCGGCCTAATTAGTGTAAAATAAATTCTGATTTCTGTTCTGCTCTTTAATTTCTTTGATATACCCTCACCTCCAGTTATGGCTCCACTACTATAAAGAAGTCGTTGTCAGTCACTCAGTGTAGTTATCGTAAATTGATCTGCTTTATTAGAGATATTGTGACTTAATTCAAACAAAACTATTAAAACAGAAACGTACAATTCTATATGCCCGGTTAAATCAAAATATGCCTAGGCTAAGCTAGTGAAGCTGCACACACTTGTGATTTTATGACCGATGCTTTCAGTTTCACTTTCAATCTGAATTTTTGCGGGTCCATAGAATTACAGAAATGATGCCAATTACCAGAATGACGGGACATGTAACTGGATTGAAGCTCCTATCCATTGTAATGATAATTTTGTGGAATAATTTACTTTTAAATGTTAATAATATATGTATTACATTAAATGAAAAGATATTTTGTCGGTATTGTCCTCGTATTTACCGATCTAGCTTTTCATATTTAAGCCGTATCATTACTACTACTAGTGTGATATTGTACCCGACGTAACTACTCGTACAATTTGTAGCAAAATTTCTATAACACTGTTTCCCTTCTCACACTGAAATAGTTTATTCTTCTTAGCTGCATATAAATAATCTAAAAATGACAAAAACATAATCTGATGTGTCATTCAAGTGGCTATTTGCGTCATCCTGGTAATATTACAATTATTTCAGTTATTGTATATACCAATCTCTCACCAGTGGGCGTATTACATTATATGGCGACAAAATGGACGAAATAAAAGTAAGTCTATACGGCGCATAATATCAGCTACATATCTATTATCCCAATCACCAGTAATGTAAATAAATATCCCACTAACGGTAAATAAATTAAAAAAAGAACAGGATCACCTGAACAAGGCGATCACAATACTGGTATACCAGTATTGTTAACAATACTGGAACAAAATTTTATTCCAGTATTGTAAATTTTTTTTAAAAAATGGTTTAATGTGTCATTTTATTATGTATTCCATTGTTTATTTTATTAATTAATTGTCTATGTTTGGAAATCTTTCTATACTGTCTGATCAGGTGGAATAAAATGAAATCAAATTTATTCATTTTCGTATTTTTTTATTCATACATGTGATATAGTTTCAATTTATAAATTGCACAACAATACAAACATTGTTCATTTTACACACAGAACTGTTCACTTTTAACACAAACACATAACACAAATAAACATTAATAGTCATAAAAGAGTTCATTTCACACACAGTATTGTTCTGCTATATGTAGACAACCAGGAGAAACAGAATACCAATACAGAAAAAGGCATGCATCTGAGAAAAGCACTACTCCTGAAGAAGATGACACAGTGTCAGATGACCCAGCTGCAACTACTGCATTGTCTGTGCAACAATCACTAAAGTACATCATGCAGCTGGACAAGAGACAACTACAGAAAAAGGTAGATGAACATCAACATGCCATCAAATCACTTCAAGAAGAAGGGGGACAAATGAAGACTAAAACTATTGATGAAATGAAATTAACTTTAATGACAGTGGCTGTGTATGAACATTTAAATTTGTGAACTTTTCAATTTATATTTATAGTGATTTTTTTCATTATAGTGCTTCCACAGTTGATACATGTAGTGCTTTTTACATACATATACATTTTATGATTAATCTGAATTTGGATATATACCTTATAACTATATGAAATAAAATTATATTAAAGCATGATATTGTTTTTTTTTATTTCTATTGTCCAGTCATTCTATAATTACAAAGTTTAATTGTTGCAATGTAAATTAACCAAACAATACAATATATAATCAACAATACTGGAACAATACTCGGAGACAATACTGGAATAAAATTTTGTTCCAGTATTGTTAACAATACTGGTATACCAGTATTGTGATCGCCTTGTTCAGGTGATCCAAAATTCGTAAAATACACTGACAGTCATTGAAATGTTGGCTTACCAATGAAATGAAATGGGGTTTTATTTGTGTTCACCCAGCGTTTGTCAAAATCTCAAAACGAAAGCATTAGCACGCCCCAGGGGAAAATCACTCTAACCTGGCACTAATGGGGTAATAATGACCTGAAAGTACAATGACGAGTTAAGTTATTTAGTTACATATAATCTATATTCATTTCTTTCACTGATGTTTATAGGCACTTTCAAAACATTTTCAGTCATACTGTAGCGGCTTTTAAAGTGAGATTCAGAAATAATATGATTAGTTTGATGTATATCTGTACATTTACTGCTCTTGAATTAAACAGATGCCTCTGCTGACGTGTGGGGTATTTAGAGCGTTCCGACTTTGTGCTATATATAGCTTCGCAACCAGTAAAGGACACCCCATTATACATATTAATATAATAAACATTCTTGTGGGAAGGTATAATGACCTGAGGGGTATAAAGACCTGAGTTGACCTGGGGACGATTTTCTTCGTCTAGATACAATATTTAACGATACCGATGCCTGGGCGTAATTTTTACGTACTCAAAAAAGGATTTAACGCGGAATTTGTGTGGTTTAAATGCTTTGAATTTAATGAAAAATCACAAAATAAACCGGAAATCAGCGCTCGCAATCGAAATGACCTGGGGTATTTTGAACGTAGATTTTCGGCTTAAATTAAATGAAAATCGGTGGTATCAATGTACAGTTGTCTAGTTATGACTTCGAAATATTATATTCTTATCTAACTTTTGTAGTATTATTCGCCGCTCCACCGTTATAGCACTTATCTGATGAGCCGGTTAGGGGTATAATGACCTGGGGAATCGGGCTCGGCCCAGTTTGTATAACTGATACGGTCTTACACCTAACCCGAATCAGATTAGCTGGTCGGTTTGTACAAAAGATAACAAGGTTTAACAACTAATGAAGTTGAAAATAAGTATTTTTACAAAAAAAAAAAAAAAAAAAAAAAAAAAAAATAATAATAATAATAATTAAGTCGGTATCAGAAATTGTCTTACTTTTGCAATGAAAAAAAACCCACAGAACTGTATTTGTAATTTAAAAATTATGATATATATGGTAAACATGGCAACTTAATAAAAGGCCATAATTGATTCCAGTTGTTTCTTGTTACCAGAATATAATGTTTTTAAAGGAAGATAAAGTGAATATTTAAAAAAAAAATTCAGGTAAAATTTCGTATTGACGAAAAGTTCATGTGAATATTCTATTACATTACAATTGAAATACTTGAAAATTAAAAGCCAAAATCCAAGAAATTTTCAATTAAAATTGATACAGTTAAAAGATTCTGAATTTCTATTTACTGTGGTTTTATGAATATTAATAATAATAATAGTATGGTTTATTCAATGTAGGACAACTTGACCTCCATTAATCATATTTGTTTTTTGGGAAAAGTTAAATAAATTTCAGAATTTAAGTAAATTACAACAGGTAACAAAGTGAAACAAATGCAGTGGTAACAGGAAGGAAATGTACCCTAAGAATAAAACTTTAAAAGGCAAAATTTGAAAGCATATTTAATTAGAATAAAATCTAATTTAATTTTTTATGAATGATTTGATTATCAAGTAACTGCCTGGTTTTAGTGGGTTTCAAACTTTTAGACTATTATATTTTTAAATAGAAAAATAAGATAATTTTTTATATCGTCTCAGTAAGTCTTAATACTATGTAACTAATAAAGATATTGTTGTCTTTCACTTGATAAAGGCCAAGGGGCCAAAATTTGTGAATATTGGGTGTTTTATAGGTGTAAAGAACTACATTCTAATAGAAACATCTAATTAACACTAATAAAAGCATTTGAGAGATTGTAGGGGGTAAATTACCATGGTAGTTGCCTATGGTCCCCCCACACTTCCCTCTCTATTTTGAAATTGAGAAATTCTGATATTTTGACCATCTTACCTGAAGGTAATTTACCTTCAAGTTGGATGATTCCTTTGATTTTTAACCCTGGAATTAAATTACCATGCAGGGGTTAATCTACCATATTCAAGAAAACTTTAGATTTCAATTAACATACAATGTATTATTCTATCCATAAAAATTAGGCTGGCTGTTCAACTTTGACATATCTTGAATTTAAACTCGCATACTTGCCAAGTCTCCCCCATTAATAGGGAGACACCCTAATTTTTATGTAAATTTTTTATAATTTCTTCAAGAAAAATGCAAATCTCCCCCATGAAAATTTTCCTATTAATTCTTACTATTAGAGTCTCCCCCCATGATACTGAAAAATCTATTAAAATTTTTCAAGGTTATCAAGTCTGAGTTAACCCATCCAATTTAAACAGAACAAGATTACACTGTACTTAATTATTTTGTTACATCTATTTGCTTTCAAAGTCATTTCACTTCTTGACAAAAATATTTTATTTTTTCTTGTTTAAATTAGAGAGGAAAGCAGATAATATTTCATTGGATATAAATTCTAGTATTTTTGTTTGTAACGAAAAAAATTTGTATATTCATTTTAAAAATTGATTTATCTAATTATATATCTATCTGTCTGTCTGTCTAACTGTTTGTCCATCTGTCTGTCTGTCTATCTATCTGCCTGTCTGTCTATCTATCTTTCTATCTTTGTAGATCTGGATACAACTATCTATGACTTTATCTATCTCTCTTGTTTATCATTCTGTCCATCAATCTGTCAGTCTCTCTATCTGTTAATCTATCAGTCTATCTAACTATTGATCTTTCTGTCTATCTGTCTGTCTAGCTCTATCTAGATCTATATGTATATATCTAGATCTATGGAACTATCTATCTATCCATCTATCGATTTCTCTATTTATCTCTCTCTCTGTCGGTCAATCAATCTATCTAGATCTATGAATTAACCTATATATATCTATGACTTTATCTATCTCTCTTTATATCATTTTGTCCTTCAATCTGTCAATCTCTATCTGTCAATCTATCTATCAGTCTATCTATATATCTGTCAATCAATCAATCAATCAATCAGTCAATCAATCAATCTGTCAATCAATCAATCTGCCAATCAATCAATCTGCCAATCTGTCAATCAATCAGTCATTCAATCAGTCAATCAATCTGTTTATCAGTCAATCAATCTGTCTATCAGTCAATCAATCTGTCTATCAGTCAATCTGTCTATTAGTCAATAAATCTGTCTATCAATCTGTCTGTCAATCTGTCTATCAATCAATCAATCTGTCTATCAGTCAATCAATCTGTCTATCAATCTGTCTATCAATCAGTCAGTCAATCAATCTGTCAACCAATCAATCAATCTGTCTGTCAATCAATCAGTCAACCAATCAATCTGTCTGTCAATCAATCAATCTGTCTGTCAATCAATCAATCAATCAATCAATCTGTCTGTCTGTCAATCAATCAATCAATCAATCAATCTGTCTATCAATCAATCAATCTGTCTATCAGTCAATCAATCTGTCTATCAGTCAATCAATCTGTCTATCAGTCAATCAATCTGTCTATCAGTCTGTCTATCAATCAGTCAATCAATCAATCAGTCAATGAATCTGTCAATCAATCAATCAATCTGTCTGTCAATCAATCTGTCTGTCAATCAATCAATCAATCAATCTGTCTGTCTGCCAATCAATCTGTCTGTCAATCAATCAATCTGTCTGTCCATCCGTCCATCCATCCGTCCTTCCATCCATCAATCCATCCATCCATCCATCCATCAAACTGTCCATCCATCCATCTGTCCATCCATCCATCCATCTGTCCATCCATCAATCTGTCCATCCATCAATCTGTCTGTCCATCTGTCCATCTATCTGTCTGTCCATCTATCTATCTGTCCATCTATCTGTCTGTCCATCATTCTATCTGTCCATCAATCTATCTGTCCACCAATCAATCAGTTAATCAATCTGTCAATCAATCAATCAATCTGTCTCCCAATCAATCAGTCAATCAATCAATCAATCAATCTGTCTGTCAATCAATCAATCTGTCTGTCAATCAATCAATCTGTCTGTCAATCAATCAATCAATCAATCTGTCTATCAATCAATCAATCTGTCTATCAGTCAATCAATCTGTCTATCAGTCAATCAATCTGTCTATCAGTCAATCAATCTGTCTATCAATCTGTCTATATGTCTATCAATCAGTCAATCAATCAATCAATCAATCTGTCTGTCAATCAATCAATCAATCTGTCTGTCAATCAATCAATCAATCTGTCTGTCAATCAATCAATCTGTCTGTCAATCAATCAATCTGTCTGTCAATCAATCTATCTGTCTGTCCATCAATCTATCTGTCCATCAATCTATCTGTCCATCAATCAATCAGTTAATCAATCTGTCAATCAATCAATCAATCTGTCCCTCAATCAATCAGTCAATCAATCAATCTGTCTGTCAATCAATCAATCTGTCTGTCAATCAATCAATCAATATGTCTGTCAATCAATCAATCTGTCTATCAATCAATCAATCTGTCTGTCAGTCAATCAATCTGTCTCTCAATTAATCAATCTGTCTGTCCATCCGTCCATCCATCTGTCCGTCCATCCATCCGTCCGTCCATCCATGTGTGTCATGCTTACAACACTAGCCTTATTGTCTGACTCACAAGGGAAATGTATGACATTTCAGAAGCACATGTTAGGAGGTAAACAGTTTTCCAAACACAATACTTTCATACTGTCATCTAGTCTGGTCATGCACAATTTGTAGACTATAAGACTGCAAATTCATAGTTGAACAATATCAATGAATCACATGCCAAGTGGAAATTACAAAGTGGCTTTCCCAAATGGCTTGATAATTGCTAGGTACATTTTGTACATACCAATGGCCTGAAATGAAGGAACCCTTTATAGATATCCTGACAGCACGCATGACACAACAATCTCTACTCCATACTTTTTGTGTTACATACATCCATACATAATAAATTCATCCACAATTACACAGATACAAATTAACACATACATACACACATGTACATACACATCTACATCCACACATTCATCTATACATACACATTTATCCACACACTTACATTAAAAAATGTACACACATACATAAAATCATTAACACATACCTCCATATATACATCCATATAAACACACATACACTTAGATCCACACATACACACACATACATACATCTACACACAAATTAACACATACATACCTACACTCACAACTACATCCACAAATACTCTCACACATACATCCATCCACACACACACACACACAAATACATCAAATCCACACACCTACATCCACTCATTCAACCATAAATAAACATACATCCAGAGAAAAATACATGAGAAATGTACATACAAACATACAATACACACATACATCCATACAAAAACACTTACACTTAGATCTGCACATCCATACATACACTCATATATTAACATCCACACATACATCAATAATACATACATACATACATACTCATCCACATACATACCCAGTCACACAAATTCATTCACCCATACACTAATATATTAACATATCCACACATACATCAAACATACATACATCAAAATACACATACATCCATACAAACACACTTACCCTTAGATCCACACATCCATACATACACACTCATATATTAACATCCACACATACATCTAAAATACATACATACACACATACATCCATCCATACACATACATACTACCTAATTGTCCACATATCCATGTACACATACATACCAAAAAATATACATACACACATTTATGCATGTATGTATGTATGTAGTTATGTTCTTATGTATGTATATATGCATGCATGTATGTATGTATGTATGTGTTTATGTATGTATGTATGTATGTATGTATATTTATGTATGTGTGGATGTGTTAATCTATGTGTTTGTGTGGATGTATGTGTGTATGAATGTGTGATTTATGTATGTGTGTGAATGTATGGCTGTAGGTGTGGATGGATATGTGTGTGTGTGGAAGTGTATGTGACTATGTGTGGATGCAAGTGTGTATGTATGTTGGTAGGTAGGTATGTATGTATTTCATTATGTTGGTTTCTTGACAATCATATCATTCATAAAAAAATTAAATGACGTTATAAATATTGATGATTTTCACTTAATTGATACATAGTATAATAAATTTTCAATTTGTTAAAGAAATTTTATTTTAATTAACATAGATTTTAAAATTTTTCCTTTTAAATTTTTATCTTAAGGGTATATTTCCTTCCTGCCACTGCAGTTATTTCACTTTCAGAAATACTTGAAAGACCCAGATTTATTTACTCATAATGTATTTGATTAGGATTTTTTATTTACTTTTGGTAATACTAACAGCAAAAATAAATACTGACAGCTAGAATAAAAAATTAGTAAAATTCCATTTAAGTGGTAATATGATGGAATTCACTTCTTTATTTTCTTATTACAGTATAATACAGACAAAGGTCCCATGTAGCAAGCAAGAAATAAATTGTTTTCTGTTTCATGTTTAATATATGATATTTTGTTTGAAACATTGAAAAAAAAAGGTAATTCTTTGATTCTATGATAGTTTGTTGTGAAACATTGAAAAGAAAAGGTAATTCTTCGAATTTAAATTTTCCTCTTGTTACCTGAGCTTCTGACCTGTTAATGGCGTTTATTTCATGTTAACAGCTATAATTTACTTAAATATCAAAATTTATTTAACTTTTTCAATAAAAATAAATTTGATTAATAAAGGTCAAGTTGTCCTGGATTTAAAAGAAACATTTTTTATCTTGCTCTAATGCTAAAATTTTAAGATTAATTAAACTGCAGTAAAAAATGATTTTCAGAATCTTTGAACTGTATCAATTTTAATTGAAAATTTTTTAGGATTTTTGGTTTTAAATTTTCAACCATTTAAATTGTAATGTGATAAGATATTGCTTGAAGTTTTAGTTAAAATCAAATTTTACCAATAATTTTATTACTTATTCACTTTGTTTCCTTTTAAAGTTGTCATTGTTACCATATACATGATTTTTTTAGTTACAGACAACAGTTCTGGAATCCTCAATGTTTGTTCAGTGTTATAAGATATTAAAACAAATATTCCAAAAACCTTTATTTTATTTTATTTTTTTTTTCTTGAAAATTTTAAACAATTTCTGATATTAACTCATCTGTAAATTAATTATTTTTGCCATTGTCTAAATCTATTTATTTTCGCCATTTTTTTATTTTTATTTAGTATGGGTATATATTGTTAATTCTATGGTTTATTTCATTTTTAATCCTTATCATCTAATCTACATAAAAACCAGCTAATCTGATTCGGGTTAGGTGTAAGACCGTGTCAGTTATACTAACTGGGCCGAGCCCAATTCCCTGGGTCAATATACCCCATAGCCAGCTCATCAGATGAGTGCTATAACTGTGGAGTGGCGAATAATACTACAAAATTTAGATACGAATATGATATTATGAAGTCCTAACTAGACAACTGTACATTGATACCACCGATTTTCATTTAATTAAGCCGAAAATCTACGATCAAAGTACCCCACGTCATTTCGATTGCGAGCGCCGATTTCCGGTTTATTTTGTGATTTTCATTAAATTCAAAGCATTAAACCACACAAATTCCGCGTTAAATCCTTCTTTGAGTACGTAAAAATTACGCCCAGGCATCGGTATCGTTAAATATTGTATCTAGACGAAGAAAATCGTCCCCAGGTCAACTCAGGTCTTTATACCCCTCAGGTCATTATACCTTCCCCATTCTTGTGGATAAATATAGATTTTGTTCTCATAAAAATGTTTAAAAAGTCATGATTCACAAGTCTGGATGGTTTAAATTTAAAATGGTACGCTTTAATCGCATATACAACGGATTTTAAAAAATCACGATAACTGGTCATTCGTCTTCTTGCAAAGGCAGAAAAAAATCGTTTTTTAAATCGACAATAAATACGAATAAAACTGTTTTTTTTAGCTTTTCTGTATCAGAATTTGTTTATCATGGATTACACAAGTTATATAGCAAATTTCAGTGTTGTGTGTCCCGTTACAGAAGATATCGAGGAAAATGATGAAAAAATAACGGTAACTGGTCGCTAACCAGTACTTTACTGTACTAAATATATAAATCCCCAAAGTGTTACATTGAAAATGTTTAAAATTACCTTTATTCTTAGGTATCCCATTAAAATAACAAAAGAGCACAAAATTCTTCGTGTTTCAGTCGTTTCTATTGCTGAACGGTATCATTGTATGTGTGCATGTTGACCAGCTAGAGATGCGATGCGAATCATCGGGCTCGGAATCCGATCGAAAATTAGCCTGGAATCCTAACCCGGATTCTACGAAAGGCTGTTTGGGTCACAAACGGGATGAACTTACGCGATGAAAACTTTCACGTAAAAATCATTTTTAACACGATAAAACATACTTTTTGCATGCAAGTAGTGACGTTTAACGTGAAAGACGGTTTTGCATGCAAAACCCATATCATCACATAAGTTTTGAATTAAAGGCCGTTTAGGTAACAAACAGGATGAACTTGCGCGATGAACACTTACGCGTTAAAAACCACTTTGAGCATTATAACTTTGGTATTATGTTTATAATAATTTTAACGCGTTAAAAATTACTTTTGACACGTTAAAGATATTTTTACCAAAAAAAAAAACCGAGAACCTAATCATAGGCGTTCAATATATGTTTCTGTGGAGTTTGTATTTCCGTTTCAAATTTGATGATAAATCGAGGACAAATAAATGTTCGGAAAAAACAAAGAAAATATATTGAATGTATACTGCAAATGAATTACATGTATAGGTTTACAGTTGTAATTTTACGATAAATAAAAACTTTCTTGTACCAGTAATTTGAAAAAAAAACCGAGTGCTGCGAACTAGACAATGCAACGTTTGCTGTCACAGCGTCAAGGAATCCGAATCAACCGATCTAGGACAAAAGCTAACGTTCTTTTGCTCCGTGCTGTATGGGCAAGATCAACCGTAGTAGTGAGACAAAGTGACAAAAGTTTGCGTGTTTCAAGACTGTTTAATAGTGATGAACGTTTCAATAAATCAATAAGTATTTTCAAGTTAATCAGTGTTTCAAAGTCAATCAGTGTTTTCAAAGTTAATCAGTGTTTTCAAATTTCATTCTTATGTATTGTACATAGCCACAGAGGGACGGCCCTAATCCTCTGAAGACTATCGAAAAAAGTTTTTTTAGCGGGGCATTAAACTCATTAAAAATTGAAATGGTGTTTGTGTATTATATCTGGGTATAAGGTGTACACTTAGAGTTTAGAGTACACTTAGAGTCCTGCTCTAATATCTACAAGGTAGACACAAAGGTAAACAGAGTGATCTGGTGTAAAACTTTGAGTATGACTAGAAGGATACCAAGAGTAATAGTGTAACACTTAGAGTAGAAGAGAGAGAAAATAAGGGTATACAAAGGATCTATGTTTTATTGTTGAGACTATAGAACTGCTCTAATAAGTCATACATTTCTTTTCGTAAAAGTTAGGTGGCCCTGAAAAGGGCCGTTTGTGGTTTAGGCTTTATATGCCTTGGCATAAAAAACATTTTGTCCGTTTTCTTTTTTCAAACTTAACAAGCTCTATCCATTCATCGATATTCGTTAGCCAGCCCACCTTTCTTCCCACTCTATCGGCACACACAATCCATTCTTCTTTTTCTTGTACTTCGCCCCACATGTTCACACATTCAGCCCTGATCAAGCAATGACTATAGACTCTTAAGCATACTCAGCAGGGTGTGATGTCACACATTGAGATAGAGCGTTTCTTCTCCTTCTTGTTGAACATCGTTTAGTGAAAAAAAACCCAAAAAACCAAAAAACAAAACAAAATGGAGAGTATCTACACAGAAGCTATTCACAAAATTATTCTGTTACAACGGCTCAATCGGTAATAATTAAGGTATTTAGTGACCTACCTCAGCCTGGTGTCCTTTTTCTGTAAGTCAATCTAGTACGTAATAATTAAGTTATAAATTGACCAACCTGGGAGTGGTGTCCTTTTTTCGATAATCTAGTGTAACCCACTAAGAATCAATTAACAGCTCGTGATCGTATAGATTTTATTGAACACCAAGTGTAACATCAATAATACGTATGGCGTGTCAAACGTTGCAATATTCAAAAAATATACATTTGCATTCAAAAAATATACATTTGCATGCAAAAAAAATTGCATTAAAAAAATATACATTTGTATTAAAAAAAAGTGGGTATTTGCATTCAAAAAAATAACATTTGCATTCGAAAAAAAAATAACATTTGCGTTCAAACAATGCATTCTGGTTTATACTGTTGTGACGACGGTTTTCATTCTGGATTGCTAAAATATAACCCTGGGGGGATTTCATTGATCAAAGAGTCATGTCCCAACTGTCTGTGAACTTAGAGTTTGGTCAACGAATAAAAATCGTCATTAAAATTGTTATAGATGCTCATATCTTTACAAAAAAAAATAGCATTTTTGAACCAGCACTTGTTTGTCGTAACAGAATTTTAAAAAAATATATATATGTTATATATCGAAAATGAAATTTTTTCCTTCTTTGAGACTAGGTAATTTTTATGCCGATGATTTTATACTACCGAGAGTAACGTCATCATGACGTTACGTAAATACGGCCGTTTTTGTTACTAGTCTCAAAGAACGGATTTTTTTTATTAATGATTATAGAATGCATGTTTATTTATTTCCTATTACGACAAAAAGAGTTCTACAAGAAGATATCTTTTTTGTGAAATATTGATGGTGAACAACTAATTTTAACGGCGACTTTTCGCCCAACCAATTCTAAGTTCAACAGACAGTAGCTGTGACCGAATCACTTCCAGGTTTTATGGAGGTTACTGTAGATGTAATATAAACTTATTTATTCTACAACGATTGAAAAATAAGTTCTTATAACTTATAAAAATCAGGTTCTGTGATGGACAGGCAGATCGGCGTCATCATTGCCGAGTCTAATTTATGGTTCCCTGTTGCCGAGTGAAATGCGATCATTCAACCCGCTTCAGGCTTCTTTCTTGACACAAGTAAAGAGGCATTTCCCCGAGGGTTATATTTAGCAATCAATGAAAAGCCCGTCGTCACAACAGTCTACCCAGAATGCATTGTTTGAATGCAAATGATATTTTTTGTCGAATTGCAAATGTATATTTTTTGAATGCAAATACCCCAT
The DNA here is from genome assembly GCA_030159075.1 of Atrina japonica. NCBI lineage: Eukaryota > Metazoa > Mollusca > Bivalvia > Pterioida > Pinnidae > Atrina > Atrina japonica. The sequence continues at coordinate 127,586 of BROG01001062.1, forward strand.
TTTTTTTTTGAATGCAAATGTATATTTTTTGAATGCAAAAATACATTTTTTTTAGAATGGCAGTTTTTTTTTGCATGCAAATGTATATTTTTTTTGAATGCAAATGTACATTTTTTGAATGCAAATGTATATTTTTGAATGCAAATTATATTTTTTGAATATTGCAACGTTTGACACGCCATATAATACGTACAGGCGACAGTAGCTTGTTTCAAAATGGCAGTCTCTCTATGCTGGTCTACCTTGCCTTTTAAAACCCTGGTGCTTATATACGAAGGTCAATTTCGAACAACATAGAACACCAGAATTTTAGAACTCTCTCTCGCATTCTGATCAACAAAGAACCTGAGAAATACTGGCGCTGTGCATATCAAAATCTGTCAAAGTTTCACCTTCCGTGACCTTTTTACACCATCAAAATATAGTACAATTTTAGTACGATTATATTATTAAAACATTACAATCAAATTTTGTTTATGAGGACGACGATGGACAGATATTGACCTATTTTAACCTTGCAGCTCTGCAACAATTGCCGAAACTTCATTTTCGATATCTATTTTCGATGCTATGTGTTGACAAGTTGTTTGTCCGAAACATGAATTACATTGTGTAACTAAATGAGCTGCCCGTATTTCTCACTAAGTACATGTTACGATTTATCACAAGGCACACCGATTTTATTATCAGTTTATCTTTATTTACAAGTTAATATTTCTTTTACTTAAAGTCTTTTCCTCCCGTACCTCATAGTGTTACATTCGTCCCTATCCATCCGAAATTTTTACTTACTGTAAAAATTTCGTTCTTTTCTATACTTTTACAAAAAATTATTTGATTTTGAATTTTCCCATTCGTGTGACCTGGATGTATTTTAATTTATACCATCATATACATGAAACATATTTTTACATTTCAATTTTACCATGCCGGCCTTATAATTAATTAATAATTAATTCATAATATATACACTGTATTCGAGTTTTATAGTCTCATAAATGTCCACATCAATTGTGTTATGAATGTTTATTAAGACACATTTAACACAGTTCTTGATTCAGAGTTCATAACTTGGATTAATCTCAGTTGACAATATTTAGTTCCATTTGTGATATGGATTTTAATCTGTGCAAATTCATTTTCACGTTAGTATTATTTGAATTATAACACAAATGAATTTACGTTCAATTAACACAAATGATATTTGATTATAAATCCTCTCCTGGATTATATAAATGTGAAACAATAATATTATTTCATTGCTTTTGTAAAAATTTTCATGCACAGTGTTTATATAATTAGGTCCACAAAAATACAGTTTATCACTTCACTAACACATACTCAAATATATAAATTATAGTTTATAATGCGCATGTCTGTTTTAAATTCATTGAAGTAAATGGGTAACAACACAAATATGTCTTCTTTTTATGTAAAGTTCCCCATATCAATAATATAATGTTTCCCAAGGAAAATCCTCCTCGAATAATATTCTTCCCGACTCATCCTGGAATAATGTTAGTTTGTTATCGGTACACTTTTGTTTCTAAAATTAACTCACATAACACTGATATTTTCAATTTGATTGTTACTTCCTCCCGAGTCGAATAAAGTTCACGGCCGATTTTCTTTTCCTTTAATTTACCTTGAATATTTGGAACTATTTCCAAAATAGTTTGTGGTCGGTTTTCTCGCTTGAAACCAATCGTGGTCACCGATTTCAAAAATCTGTTAACGATCTCTTCTATTGGTTAGTTCATCTTCATTTTGTTCTTTTGGGCGTCACATCGTCCATCTTTTGTACTTTTTCATTTGGCGTTTTATTAATTATTGCCATTTCACTGTCATTGAGTTTTATCTTTTTTTCAGCTACTGTTTCAATATTATATCTTTTCTGCCATGTATAGTTCAGCATAAGTCTTGCGTCCGGATATCGCGTCTTACTTCTTTTGTGTAACAATTTTGTCCATTATTTCTCTTGGTATTTCACTTGTACCTGTTTTTTGTTGATGAAAGTGATCTTGTAGAACACTCAAAATGTCACTGATCTGATTGCCCCTTGATATACAGTTTATTTGTGGTTGACAGCTTGTATACAGAGTGTGACTGGCTGTTGGAAGACTCAACTCTTCATTTCCCCTATCATTTAACCACTTATCTTTATTATTTTTCTTTTTAACAAAAGGTCTGAACACCTACACCTACCTCTAATTCTTTCCCTACACATAAATATAATAACCGTTAAAATTATTATTATTGGGATGAGAAAATATAAACCATATTTGAACCAAAAACTATCTTCTAACATTGATTTCATTTTTTCTTATTTCAACTCGTTTATTAAGTTCTTTAAGTGGTTTTTATGTTTTGGTAATCTTTATTTTAACATGCTGGGGAAAGCTTTGTTGATATCTTCAAAACAATTTTAATTTATCTGTTTTGTACTTATCTAATAGTGTTTTCAATGGATCAGTGAAATTAAAATTGCTTTCTTTATATATATAAGGTGATAAAGTCATATCACCATTTGAAGCCAGACAATTTTGCTCAAGAGATAGAACATCTAAAGGTGGTGATGTCTTCTTAATTGTGGATTTCTTAGTGCACATAACCATAAAATTGTTTGATCTCTCAGAAATTATTAACCAAATTCCTTCTGAAATATACTACCCTTTTGATATAGTTTCATTATTTATCAATATTGTTTCACAATTTTGTTTAATTTTATGTTTCAAATAAAAAAATATGGAAATAACACAAAATTTCCTTTTTGAATATATAAACAGACCTCTAGAAACCAAGAGGTGGGATCAGGTGCCATGGAGAAGTAAGCATCCCCTGTCGACCGGTCACACCCGCCGTGAGTCCACAGTCAAGTCTAATGAAAATACGTGAGGAGTGTGTATCCTCGTCACAATTGCTGCAGACGTCTCAAACAACCGTCAACGAAAAAGGCAAACTCAACATTTCACTTAGTGAAACAGAGTTAAGTCGCAAAAACAGACTATTAATACCGACCGTAAAATTTGCGGAAACGTTGACATTAAACGCGGTTTTTTATATCCCTGTGTCAATAATTTGTCAGTGAGTAGTTTACCTCTGTATATGAAATCTTCATATGTTGAACACGCCGGTCATGGCAACGGCCCTTTTCGGTCATTTGTGAAATAAAAATATTCGGGTGACTGAGGGATATTTACTACTTAAATGTGGAAAATTTACAATGGGAAAGCCGAAATCGTCGCGTTCTTGTCGTATAGCTTAGTGTGCTAATTTCCCGTCTGTGTTTATATTAAGTAAAATGTTCTAAGTATGAAGCGGTGTGTGCTTGATTTCTGTTGTGTATCTTTAATTTCTAGTTCGCTGGGGGGGGGAGTAATATATCGCATTGACGATAAGATATGAATGAAAATTGTCATTATTAATCTAACTGACAAATTAAAAGGACACTGCTAACTTTTTATTCTTTTGATTCAGCAGTTTTCTGAATTGAAGTCTGCTTCGTATGAAATAAAGGATTCTACGGTTGGTACAATAAAGGAGCACAATTTGTTCCCATAGGAATGCGGACAGTTTGTTGAAAGACACTCGTCTCCGAACATTACAAATACATTGTCTATTAGAATTTCCAGCATGTTTTTTATATCAACTTCAGTATATTTATGTGTAGAATCAAAGTGGTGTTTGACGACAGTACAAATAGGACTACCAAAAGAACAATAGCGAATAGCAGGATTTGGACATCTTCCTAACTCTTGTAGAGTCAAGAGAGCAAATTGTGTTTTCTTCTTATTTATAGCTATAGACGTCCTAGATTCGAGGTCATATTTTGGTTAGTACGGTAGGAATCTTTCCATATTGTGGAATTGCTAAATTGTGCATCTTATATATAATATATATTATATATATATATATATATATATATATATATATATATATATTTATATATATATATAATATATATATATATATATATATATATAATTATATATATATATATATGACAGTTGTTGGTGTCAAGTAAAGGTACCGACACAACAACTACAATGTGTTCATCCTTGAAAGTATGTAGCACAGGTCAATGTTTTATATAGATCCCAAATGTCATTCTCAGGGTCAAACCGCAAAGCAAACCGAGGATTTAGGTATTCTTTGATTGATAAAAGTAATTGCCGAAATTGTAAAGGTTGTATGACAGAACGGTGGCCAAATGGACCCAGGGATACAATGTTCAATTGAATTTCTAGTTGTTGCATTTTATCTGTGTGCCAAAATAAATATCCCAATCTTTAAAATTTGGTCCTAAAGTTTCTATCCAATCGAATGTAAGTTTCCATGGCCAAATTTTATCTTATTTCTCTGAATGGTCATATTTTCCTATTGCAAGTTTCCATTTATTTTCAAAAGAAAGTCAAAGTTTCAGTTAAAGTTTTTCAATTCATACTAATTACATGTCTATTATCTTTTACAATTGTAAGACTTACATTTAAAACATGTTTTATCCTATTCTGATTATTTGCCAAACTTTTGATATTTGCTTGTATAGATGAAAGGTCATCCTCACTAACAGTACCAAAAAACCAAGAGAGAAACTTGCCTAAAACAGGCAGTAAAGTCCTCTTTCTTCGTTTCAGGTTTTGTCTGAGAGTCAAAATATCATTGAGTTCACTTTCAAAGTTACCTTGTAAAACTTTCAATTTGTTAATTTCGAATGATATCATAATCGCTTGTTGTATTTTGTTATTATTCACTAATGAAAACCTACTAGCTTCTTTTAGATCAGTAGTTAGTTAACTCTATCAAAGTTTTATTTAGTTTATTTAATATGGTTTTATATGGCGTGATTGAGATGTGAAAAAGCAATAAAAGCCATTTGGATTTAGTGTTTGTTATTTCGTTTATTTTTTCAAAAATGATATTTTCTTTTACTATTAGTGTAGTGCAAATGATAGGAAATGCGACGAAAAGGAACTTCGGATTCATGTTTGTATTCTTTCTCTGGAAGAGAATAAATAAATTTACTACTTCTTCTAAATCGGATGTATTGTAATTCCAGCAAAACATTCAAATATCCTATTATTTGTTTCACATCATCTTCAGAATAATCATTTTCAAATTTGGCATATCTTGCAAACTCTATCCAATGTATTTTCCTAAGATAATTTCTTGTTACGTTATAGATAACTTTGTTACCCTTAATGTACTTTATTAATGTCGATTTTATGGAATTTTCCCCTATCCCTAACCTAATTTTAATGTCTCTTATTCTTTCAATTTGAATACATTCTTTTAATTTGGTAACTAATGGTTTTAAACGATCGGCCTGACTATATTGATAGTATTTTAAAATTTGATCTTTAACGAACATCGGTAATTGATTTATTTCCTCACAAAAAAGTGTTATAAATGTTTGTTGCTTCAGGGTGACAGCTGTACAACTGGCCATTTCTTAGCCCTAAAACCTTTTTTGGTAAAGTCTATGGTTTACGCCTAACCCATCTATTACTTTCAAAATCATAATAGCATCCTCTATTTTCTGGATACATTTTGTCAAAATCATCTCTACATTTTTGTTCACAATATCTGTAATTTATATCAAACTCCGTTATTATTTTTGATTCAAGGTTTGTTTTCGGAAAGTCAAATAAAGGAACATAAACCTTGGCCTCTCCCAATTTACACTCTTACGCCTAGGAGTCCAAACATAATGTTCAAACCGGAATTCTTGATATCCGTTATCATGGGTACCTAATTTTGGAATGGCTGCCAACCCCATTGATGGAAACCTTGAAATTAACTCAATGTTTCGCCTATCCCGTGTATGGGGTTTGGTTTAGAAATGTCGGTTAGTTACAAATAATCTTTTAGCCATATTTTACGATGATGTTAATTAAAAAAAACCAATTGAAGTGCCTTACTAGTTTCTCGTTTGAATTTTTCGTATGACTATTCTTATTTTTTAAATGACCTTACTAATGATGGCCTAAATAAGAGAGTTTCTTTTTTACGATAAATGGTTTTATTTATTCTGGCTACCTTTTAGAATTTCGCTATTTATAGAAACTTTCTTTGTTTATTTACATACTCATTGTAAATCATTAATCCTAACTCTTCAGGTAATTTATTTATAAAATAATCTAATGCTTTTCGTCGATGGTTTAAATATTATTCTCTAAAATTTAATTTCGAAATCCATTCAGAGTTGAGCCTTTTCTGTTCAGCTCTGTCATTCACCGAGACCTGTAAATATATATTATATTACTGTTTCAGAGTTTGCATTGTTTTACACATGTTATCAAAAATGTTTAATGTTATCAACATCCCTTTTAAATTCGGGTCTATCTCATCTGCTAACTTTTCATGACCTTTAACCTCATTTATTGTTTTGTGTTCTGTATCATTATCTTGTTGTTTTTGTGTTTCCTCATCTTCTATATTTGTATTTCTGTACATTTTTTGTAATTCTTGATAAAGGAATTATCATCTTCACTATCTGAAATCATCTCGAATACGTAGAGACTCTGTTTACAATATGTTCACCTTTAACTCTATCAACATCTTTATCTGAAATTTCTGAATCTATGTGGGTACTACATAGGTTGATTTTCTTAATGGTTTGTTTAGTTTGTCATGGGGTATCTCTCCCAATTGATCTAAGATTAGCTAACCTAAGATGTCTAGCGTGTGTTTTTGTTGTAGTTTACCTGTAATTGGTTTTTAACTATAAAACTTAAAAGTCCTTTCTCTTCTATTATCCTGTAATAAGGTGTCCATTATTATCTAGTTTTACTAGTTTTCTTCCTCTGATTTTTATATACACTGGGTCACCTACTTTAAAATTGAATCTTCATGACTACCCCTATCTGCATATTTCTTTTGTCTTTCTTTCGATTCCTCTAACGTTTTTATGTAACACACATAACAGCTTTATTGTTGCTGTTGTAATGCCTATTTTATGTTGATCTTCCCCTTTATATTTTCTTCTGGGGTTTAAGAATTGTATCTAATGGTAATACTACATCCCTGTTATATAACAAGTGAAAGGTGAGAACTTATAGTAGATAACTCATTTGAATGAAATCTAATGGCTGGCCTAATGATTGATTTAAATATAAGTCCCAAGTTTTGACATCATCAGATATTTTCGTAGCCATTACGTCATGGTCGGTTCTATGAAATCTTTCTACTTTGTCATTACTTTGAGGACGATAGTAAGATGTTGTGATAAGGTCTATGTTTAACTCTCTTTGAGTGTTTTCTTGTATTGCTTTATTTCACTTTTCTGATCCGTTATCTGTTTAAGTATCTGTAGAGGGCAGCCATATCTTGGGAAATATTTCTTCTAATTATAAGATGGACTATATTATCAGCTGATTTATCATGTACACTAAAAGCTTCTGGCCATCTATAATATAGATCTATAAATGATGCAATGTATTTGTTACCTGATAAGGTGAATGGGTATGGTCCTGATAGATCTAAACCAATTTTAGCGAAAGGATAGGGTGGAATATCCGTTTTTCTTAAGAGGTGGATGTGTTTTTCTTTGACTTCTAGTTTGACACGTTACACCATTGTTCTACATATTTGTGCAACTTTTGATGGGCATTTTTGGGAAATAAATAATTTAGGTCTAATAATGTCATATTTTTATCTACTATCATATGTCCAGCAAAATCATAGTGTTGCTTAATGACAATATTTTCTAGATTGTCAGGTATATACAGTCAAAGCTATGGATCTTCTGAATGTTGTTGTAATAGAAAGTATAACAAATCATCTATCACCATTAAACTGTTTTGTTCTCTCTTGGTGACCCCTCCATTTTCCAATTTAACTTTGCTATTTTCTCATCATTTTCTTGTTCTACATTAATATCTATATCCCCTGGTAGATCTATAAAGGGATTAACTAAGTCATCAGGTGGATCTATCTTACAGCTAGCGTATTTCTTAGGTATGAACTTATTTGAATTTAATGCTCCTATGTCGAAGAATCTATCATCTATTTCTATCTCTGTATCTGACTCTGACTCAGAAATTATCAATTGTTTCTTGACTGTCTGGTATATTCTTGACAACAAGTCAGCACATCAATTAAATCTACCTTCTATATACTCAATCTTACAGTTGTAACCTGCAATACTGAGAGCCCATTGCTGCGTATTTTCTTATTTAAGCATAGGTGAATCTAATATAGATACTTCAAAGGACGGTGATCCGTGCGTATCAAGAATCTAGGCATCATGTAAATACTAAGTCCAGTTTCTTAAGAGCAAAGGCTATTCCAAAACACTCCTTCTCTATTGTGGACCATTTTGTTTGAGATTTACTTAATATAAGAGACAAATAATAGATAGGTTTTTCTTCTCCAGTATTTGTACTTTGTGTAAGGCAAGCGCCAACACAAGTATCCCTTGCATCTGTGTATAGCACACAAGGCTTGTTTGTATCAGGGTAAGCTAACAAATGTATCACTGTTAGACTGTTTTTGATAAAATCAAAGGCTACTTGACATTCTTTTGACCATTTGAATCTAGCACATTTCTTAGTTAACGCAATTTAAGGCTCAGCTATCTTTGAAATATTTGGAATGAACCTCCTATAATAGCTACACATGCCAATAAATTCCCTAACATCTCTTACATTTTGAGGTACAGGTAATGTTCTTATAGCTTTCACTTTCATTTCATTAGGTTTTACTCCCTGATCACTAACAATTCTATTTCTGTTTTAAAGAAGCTACATTTCTTTAACTTCATTTTTAAACCATGCTGCCTGATCTTATCAAACACTATTTGAATATGTCTAAGATGTTCTTCTGAGTCTTTTGGAAAATATTAAGATGTCAGTCATCAAGTAAGCAGTGGCAAAGTCTTCACATTCTTGTAATACTATATTTATAAGTTCTTGGAAGGTGGCATTACCTTAAAACCAAAAGCGCATCACATTAAATTGAAATACCCTTTGGGACAAGGTAAATGCTGTTTTCTCTCTTTACTATTTTTCATCCATTTGTACCTGCAATACCCACTCTTAAGATCTTACCTTGTAAAATGTTTTGCTTTTCCTAACCAAGCTAAGATGTCATCATTCAATGGTAAAAGGAAAATATATTGGTTTCACTATCTTATAATAAAGATCTAAAGTCCACACATATTCTTTTAGATCCGTCCTTCTTACCCCAACTACAACTAATGGAAAAGCCAATGTTGAACCTTGACCTTTCTATAATACCTGCATATCTAGCATTTCATCTACTGCTTTGTCAATCACTTGTCGTTTGTTAAGGGGCACCGTTTCTATACGGCCTATTTCTGATTGGTGGATGGTCTCATGCATCTATTTTCATTTTTTACTGTATGTGTATGTCCTTATTCTGCATTTTCGCAAAGATATCTTTGTTTTCTTTCAATAAACTAAAAGTACTATTTTTATACTCTAAAGGCACATCAATATCTTTAAAAGAATCTATATCTCCTACCGTATTTTCTGGACTTAAGGCTGTTGATTCTACTTGTATTTCATCTATTTCTAAAAGAAAACTCTAACTTTTCATATCACTTCACTGTGACCTTTTTTTTTTTAACCTATATTATTTTTGTTTGTTTGGATTGACAACTAATTTACTGGAATATTTTCTATTTCCTGTTACTTGTCCTATTGACTCTTGAACTACAAGTCCTGGGTCTCCTAAAAGACATCCATCATTGATACTTGATATTTCAAAATTTTCTATATTTCTCCTATTAAATGCCCTGTTTGTCTTAACAAAACATATTGTTTTAGTTTATGGTCTTAATGTAGTAGCTGTTGACACTCTTACAATAGATGATATGTGGGTGTCATCTTCATCAATTTGACATAGGTTCTCCCTATTCTCAAACAGCCTAGGTCAAAAGTATAACACTTACTCCGTTTTGTCTTAACCAATTCCTACCAAGGATAAAGTTTCTGTTCAAAACATCTGTGACATAAAAACTTGGAGATTCATGGTCAACTTACTCATCGTAAATTTTGATAATTTACTGCACACTATAACCTTGACGTGATTGACCATTTTCAGTGCCCTATAAGATTTGGTTTTCACTAATAACCCCATAGCCTTGATGGATTATTTTGGGAAGCACCTTTTTGCTAATTAATGAAAATCTTCTGCTCCTGTGTCTTACTAAAGTTCTAAAACTTTTGTTTTTGTATCCAAAGTACACATGAAATAGGATTTCCTGCCAAATGAATTTCATAATTTTGATCTTATGTATCACTTAATTTATTTATCCTACTTTTTCTTAAATCACTACTACCACTCTCCTTATTGGCTTCATTATAAGGAGAGCTTACTAGTTTCCCTGTTCCCTATATTGAGACCATTTTTGTCCTAACTGTTGGGCGGGTTTTTCTGAATTTTGTTCACTTGTTGCAGATGGTGCAGGGAGTGGCGCCAGTTGCCTATTTGACTGAGGTGTTGTGTTGTATTTTTACATAGATGATACCGGAAGTGCAGTGCTAACATAAATTGTTTGGCTAGACATACTGGAATTCAAATTGTTGAGGTTGAGGGTTGAAGTAAGTTGACTTTTTTTGATAGTTTTTTCTATTAATTTGCTCTACCCCTGCACTATTAGATGGTGGTCCCCCTGATATATATTGCCAATATGGTACCCAATTGCGAGGGTTAATTTTACGATTGGGGCGACAATTTCTTTTGAGGTGACCAATCATGTGACATACCCAACATTCTGCACCTAATACAGTCTGGTACTGACTGTTGATTTTGTCTATTTTGATCTACTTGACTATCTCTGTGTATTTTATTTTTCGGCCTTAATGTATGTTATTTATTTTTCTTAGCCTCTTTAACCCGTTTAACTTGTTTATTTTTACTAATTGGTAATATTTGTGCATTATCATCACTGTCACTATCGTCACTGTACAGATTTCGTGCGCGGCATTTACATTCTATATTTCTGGACAATTTTGAGTAGTATGAACCTTCTCATCATGCAAGTTTTACATAATTTTGATTCTTAAATGATCAACAACTTCCATTGGCTGAATAATCTTTATCATCTTGTTCTGTGTGTTAATCTGAAATACATTTTTGCGAATTTTTCTAAAATTAATGAAATTTGATCCCTGATATTTTGCTCACGTTTTGCTACTTTGACAGCAGCGTCTAAAGTTTCCGCTGGGTTTCTTCCCTAATCAATTTCATTTTTAGATAGTCAAATGTGACACCTTTACAAAAAATATCAATTGTTGTTCAATTAAGTCTTTTGTGTTTTTGATTTTATTTCTTTTCTGATGTATAGACATCTTCAGATGCCTGAATTATTCTTTCCCCCAAACATTTGTACAGATTCCATCGGTTTTCATGTTTTAAATATTTCGTAATTTTGCCAATGCCTGCCTTCTATTTGTAATTTCCCCAAACTTATCCTTTCGTAATTTCTTGAGGTCCCCCCAACTGGGTAAATTTTCATTATTTTCTTGTTCTATCAAAAATCTGCTACTGCCCCTGAACATGTCACTAAAGCTACTCTTGGGATCTTCTCTACAGTTAGCTCTAATAAGTTAGCATATCTTTCAATGTCAGAAATCCACGTTTTGAAATCTGCCGGTTTACCTGAGAGTTTTTAATCACCTGATGCACAGGTACTGCCATAGCACTAGCCATATTTGAAAACTGTTTCATTATCTGATCAAATATTTGTTTCTCTTCATTATCATTTTTATTGTCTGTATTTTTACATCCAAATCCTCCTGACAAACAGTAAAATTTGCTCTCTGATTCATTGTTTTCTGTTTCAGTTTGAAAGCTTTTTTTCCCTTTTAGTTTCACTTAAATCTTGTCTATACATTTGGTCCTCTACATCTTCTAACTTTTGATCAATTTCTCCTAACTTCATTTTACTTCTGTTTTCTGCCATTTTAATTTTAAATAAATTGTTTAAAAACTCCTCAGTTTATGTTTTGAATTGTTTGTTTTTATATCTATCTATTCCTATATAGTTACGATACTTTGAATCTACTAGGGGTTTTTTTTATATAGGTAACCAATACCTGCCTGTTGTATCATAAACTACTAAAACTTTAATTAAACTGCATCAAAATTAACAAGTTCTCACTGTATTCAAATTATAAAAGTTTCAACTGTATTCAAACTAACAGAGTTCTGACTGTATCTAAACTTAATAAAAAATTGACTACAACTAATTTAACAGAGTACAATGTATATTAGTATTCAAATTATATATTAAGAGGGTTCTTACTTTAGCTAATTTGACAATGTTACAACTGTACGTACATTAAAAGTAAAATTTTGACTGTATTTAAACTTATATTATATTTTCTGTATCTTAATTAACAAAGTTATTACAGTATCTGAATAAGTAAGTTATTATTAGGTTTTTAAAACAGTATTATTTAAATTAACCAAGTTTTTATTTTTCTTGTTTAACAAGGTTTTCACTGTATTTAAATTTACAAAATTTTAACAATATTGCGTAAACAAGTTTTAAATGTTTACTTTAATTCAAAATGAAAAATCCAAAATATGTTTAAGAATATAGACTTTTAAAGTTTTTACTAAAATAATAAAATAGTTTTAGAGTTTGTCAAAAAGAAAATGTTTTCCAAATTGTGGTCAAAAAGTAAAAGTCTTACCTTAATATCTAGGTCTTCGGCATCAAATCGATTCCTGTAACCCACTAAGAATCAATATACAGCTCGTGATCGTATAGGTATTATTGAACAACAAGGGTAACATCAATAACACATACAGGCGACAGTAGCTTGTGTCAAAATGGCGGTCTGTCTATGCTGGTCTACCTTGCCTTTTAAAACCCTGGTGCTTATATACGAAGGTCAATTCCGAACAACATAGAACACCAGAATTTTAGAAGTTTCTCTCGCATTCTGATCAACAAAGAACCTGAGGAAATACTGGCGCTGTGCATATCAAAATCTGTCAAAGTTTCACACTTCCTTGTCCTTACCTTTTTACAACTCATCAAAATTATGTTCAATTTTTGAGTTACATTATATTATAAAACATTACAATCAAAATTTGTTTACTGAGGACGACGATGACAGATATTGACCTATTTAACCTTGCAGCTGCAACAATTGCCGAAACTTCATTCGGATATTTATTTTCGATGCTATGTGTTGACAAGTTGTTTATCCGAAACATGAATTACATCGTGTAAAGTTCTAAATGAGCTGCCCGTATTTCTCACTAAGTACATGTTACGATTATTTCAGGCACAAGGCACACCAATTTTATTATCAGTTTATATTTATTTACAAGTTAATATTTTCTTTTACTTAAAGTATTTTCCTCCCGTACCTCATAGTGTTACACTAGTCCGTAATAATTAATGTATATAGTGACCTACTCCAGGGAGGTGTCCGTTTTCTAAAATGTGGCTCAGTCGGTAAAAAATAAAGTAATTAGTGACCTGCCTCGGGGTGGTGTCCTTTTTTCTGTAAGTCAATCAAGTCCGGAATAATAAAGTTATAAATTGACAAACTAGGGAGTGGTGTCCTATTTTTCTATAAGTCAATCTAGTTCGTAATAATTAATGTATATAGTGACCTACCCAAGGGTGGTGTCCGTTTTCTAAAAGTCGGCTAAGTCGGTAATAATTAAGGTATTTAGTGACCTACCTCGTGTCTTTTTTATGTAAGTCAATCTAGTACGTAATAAATAAGTTATAAAGTGACCTACCTGGGATTGGTGTCAGTAGTTATGGGAAGCTCTCCGGTGCGCCATTTGAATTTTGCCGCCAGGTGGCGCTTTTTAACGGTTTTTGATGACGTCATCAGAATGCTGGTTTCTGATTGGCCAATTCAAATGCTCACCGGAGAGCCGCCTGTAACGTCATAACCAGAAGTGAGATCATACCGGAAGTGAGGTCATACCGGAAGTGCGTCATACCGGAAGTGAGGTCGTGTTGTCATGGTAATAAGGAGAGGGAGCCAATCGTTGAACTTGGAGGCGTGTTTCACAAACTTGGAAAAACCCAAAGTTTCGGGTCTAAAACTAGATTCACTCTCAGCTCAAAACTGGAAAAACCCAAAGTTTCGGTTCTAAAAATAGATTCACTCTCAGCTCAAAAACTGGAAAAAAACCCAACTTCTCTCACTAGCAGTTGACCACTCGTGAACTCACGTGACCTCTCGTGAACTCTCGAGACCCCAACCTCTTGTAAGGAAGGCTCTCATTGGCTCGTTAGCCAAGATGGCCGCCTCCACAACCTTCCACTTCCGGTCATAGACACGCCTCCAAGCTCAACGATTGGCTCCCTCTCCTTATTACCATGACAATATGACCTCTCTTCCAGTATGACGCACTTCCGGTATGACCTCACTTCCGGTTATGACGTCACAGGCAGCTCTCCGGTGCGCATTTGAATTGACCAATCAGAAGCCAGCATTCTGATGACGTCATCAAAAACCGTTAAAAACGCCCCCTGGCGGCAAAATTCAAATGGCGCACCGGAGAGCTGCCTATAACTACTGGTGTCCATTTTTTTCTATAAAACAATTTAGTCCGTAATAATTAATGTATATCGTGACCTACCCGAGGGTGGTGTCCATTTTCTAAAAGTCGGCTCAGTCGGTAAAAATTAAAGTATGTAGTGATCTAACTGGGGGTTGTGTCTTTTTTTCTGTAAGTGAATCTAGTCCGTAAGAATTAGGTTATAAAATGACCTACCTGGGAGTGGTGTCCTTTTTCTATAAGTCAATGTCGTCCGTAATAATAAATGTATATAGTGACCTACCCCAGGGTGGTGCCCGTTTTTCTAAAAGTCGGTTCAGTCGGTAGTGTCCTACCTAAGGGTGGTGTCTTTTTTTCTGTAAGTCAATCTAGTACGCAATAATTAGGTTAAAACGTAATAATAATGGTATATAGGGACTTACCCCAGGGTGGTGTCTGTTTTCTAAAATTTAGCTCAGTCGGTAATAATTATGGTATTTAGTGACCTACCTGGGAGTGGTGTCCTTTTTTTCTATAAGTCAATCTAATCCGTAATAATTAATGCATATAGTGACCTACCCCACAGTGAAGTCCGTTTTCTAAATGTCGGCTCAGTCGGTAAGAATTAAGGTATTTAGTGACCTCTTAGTTTAAACATATTTTATTGCTTTTAATGCAATTGGATTGAGCACAAGTTATCTCAACTTATTGACGCTCTCTCCACAACAAATATGTACAAATAATTTGATAGCGACAGCATAATCAAATACATGTATTAAGTATTAAATAAAATCAAAGATAGAAAGAAAGGCATAGAGAAGAGAAGTATAAGGTATTTAGCAGATTTATAAAATATACATGTTATTTAATATCACAATTAAGAAAAACCCAACAACCTCCTGGTACTTATTATAACAATACATTCAAATACCCTCGCTAGCAAAATGTCCATGAAAACACATTCCTTGTAGACTTTCTCATCTCATTCCGGTCCTTCCAAGTAATCTAACTAAGTACCAGGTAGACATTCCTCCCAAGTATTTATTTTTCTTACAATATTTTAAGACTGACACATCATATTTCTCCAATCAACGGTTTGAACGTAAAGTTGATAGGGAAAGGATAGTAGAGAGATGGAAAAGAACAGAACGAGAAGGATGCACCTGTTATAGAGGCTGACGTTTAAAATCGATTGCTAGCACGTATGAAGGTTTGTACAATTTTAAAGATTTCCTCATTTTCAGTATTTGGGAGCTCTGGGTTACCAGACAACAAAATATCTAAACTTATTTGGTAATATGGCTGGAGTTTAGTGAACATTATATTTCTCAAGATATAGTATATTGGACATTCCAGCAGGTAGTGGAAAGCATTTTCACAACTATGGCAACATTGGCATGCAGGAGAATCTGTTAAATTTACACGGTAGAGATAATTATTTAGAGAGCTACAGTTATATCTAAGTTTTGTGTGAATTATATTAATGCGACGCAGTCCGTAACTGAAGAAGTCAGGAGGTTTATTTTGATGATGTGATATAGCACTTCGAAATCTAGATACAGAAGTTTGGTTTCGGGTCATTTCAGGAAGATTGTTCCAAAGTCTAGTAGTATAAGGTATAAAAGATAGTCCTCTAGTACTGGTGAGTCTATAGTTAGGTATTACATAATCATTATTATTCCTTAATGGATATCTATTTATATCTCTAGTTTGTGGAGGTAATAGTTCATGTAGGTAAGATGGAGTAAGATTATTATGAATTTTTATAAAATAAAGTTATTCTTCTCCTATCTCTTCTACTCTCTAAAGTTTCCCAACCAGTTTCGAAATATAGGGCTTGTCTATTAACATAACTGGGTAAACCTGTCACAATTCTAGCGGCTTCAAGCTGCAATTTTTCGAGTAATTTGATATGGAAATTTGAACAACCACTCCAAACCTCGCATGCATATTCAAGGACAGGGAGGATGAATGATATATATATTTTTGAGAGAATATTTCTATTAACTAAAGCTTTTAGCTGCCTTAAAGCATTAATCTTTTGCAATACAGACTGATAGATAGAATCAATATGGTTCCCCCATTTGGTATTAGCACTTTAAATAACTCCTAGATGTCTGTGACTTTCCGACATATCCAAATTAGTTTCACCGAAAATTAAATTAACATTATTATCACGTTCAGTATTAGAAATAAAAATAACATTCGTTTTATTGGGATTGAACGTAATCAACCATTTTTTTGGACCAGTCACTTATAATTTGTAAGTCGGAATTCAAAACATGTTCTATTTCTAATTTAGAGGATGAACTATAAATCAATGATGTGTCGTCTGCAAAAAGACGAGATGTACTTGTTAAATCATCAGTAATATCATTAATATAAAATCAAAACAAAAGAGGTCCTAATATAGAACCTTGAGGAACTCCAGATTTTATGTTTTGAAAATGAGAATAAGAATCACCTACAAACACTTTTTGTTTTCTGAATTTCAAATAATGAATTAACCAGTTTAAAAGATTTCCTGTTATACCATAAGCTTTGTGCTTCTCTACAATCCCTTTGTGCCAAACCCTGTCAAATGCTTTAGAAATATCACAAAAAACAATACTAGTGTGTTTCTTTTCTTCTAGATTTAGACAAATCTATGAGTTGATGAACTGTAGAGTGAGTTGGCATGAAACCAGATTGCCTTGAATAAAATAAAGAATTTGCCAAGAAATAGTTGTGCATATGCTTAAAAATTACCCGTTCAAGAACTTTCCCTACTGCAGATAGTAATACTATAGGTCTATAATTTGATGGTAAGTATTTATTATCTTTTGTAAACAATGGCATAATAATGGCTTGTTTCCACAAATCTGGAAAAACACAATTAGTTAATGACATGTTGAATAAAGTTTTTAAAGGTTTGCAAACGGTATTTGCTGTGTTGCGTAACATATGGTGACTTATACCATCTATACCAGAAGCTTTTCCTAGTTTTAGTATTTTAAGAATGTCAATTATTTCATCACAGTTTATGTCTATATGACTAAACGTTGAATTTGTTTTTAGATCTAGAGACGGAACACGAACATTTGTATCTTCTAACTCAGTAATAGAGATAAAATAATTATTTAATAGTTCAGCCTTTTCTATATCGTGATATTTAATATTGCCACTCAGTGGATCAATGAGAGGTGGAATTTCATTTGACTTATTTTTGGATTTAGTTAAACTCCTAAGTAATTTCCATTATGCTTTAGGATCTGATGAACTATAGTTGTCAATGACCTCATCCAGATTTTGATAAAAATATTCGCGTGCGTGTTT
Source organism: Atrina japonica (assembly GCA_030159075.1). NCBI lineage: Eukaryota > Metazoa > Mollusca > Bivalvia > Pterioida > Pinnidae > Atrina > Atrina japonica. Next base: position 145,385 of record BROG01001062.1, read on the forward strand.
TTTCATATTATTTACTCGATTTCTAGCTGACTTAAAAATTTGATATATCAACATCATTTTTACTTATTCTAGATTTTTTGTGCAATCTATTTCTACTTCTAATATTTTTACGAAGTTCTGATGTCATCCACGGTTTATCGTTAGGTCTTATAGTGACTTGTTTAAATGGGATACTCTGCTTTGCAAATGATAAAAATTTATTTGTAAAATTTAAACAGGCTTCATCAATATTTTCAGATTCTAAGACCGTATTTTCCCAAGAAAAATTTTCAATTAGAGTATTAAACTTGATAAAATCAGCATGTTTATAACACCAGACCTCCCGCTTATAGGACTTAATTATTTTACTATCTACTTCAATATATGCTAAACATGCTTCGTGATCACTAATATCCCTACTAACAGATAATATTGATTGTTCTATACATTTAATAGATTGTGAAATTAAAACGGGATCTAGAAGACTGACACGTGTCGGTCCTATTCTTGTAGGTTCTGTAATTACATTCCTCAAACTAAAGTTACTAAGAATATCTGAAAATCTATGATATTGTGATACTGTAATTAAATCAACGTTAATATCACCAATAATTATAATATTTGATGAAATATCAAATGCTCGTTCTATAGAATTATGGAATTAATCCCAGAAAGAATTAGGTGAGTTGGGTGGTCTATAAATTGTACCTAGTAAAACACAACGGGAGGGAAAATCAAGTTGAAGCCATATTAGTTCACTGTTTACAAATTCTAAGTCGGCTCTTCTACTGGCTTTTATTTGGTTAGATACAAAGACTAGAACTCCACCCCCTGCAAATTTTCTATCTAATCTGAAGGGCTCATTAAAACCTTGTAATACTAAATCATTGGAAGATACAGTTTCGTCAAGGTGAGTTTCAGTTAGAGATATTATGTTGTAGTCACTTGCAATATCCTCAATAAAGTCTAATTTATTCCTAATACTACGAATATTAAGATGAAAAATAGATAGCTCGTGTACATTAGGTCCTGGATTTGATTCAATATCCATGCTAATTAACAACAAATATAATAATATAATACTGTATATATTATGAATAATCAGTAGTAGAACAAAATTGCAAATATTCACGACAAAAAAGTTAGAAACAATCTTTAGTAGTGAAGATAATGAAAAATTTAGCCTAATGATTAACTTCTTCATGTTTGTACAAACACTATATGCTTTCAAATAGAAAATCCCGATCGCGATTCTGTGACACAGGTAACTATTATCCATTGTCAAAAATATCTCTATTCAGATGAACACGATCATAACCAGTCATGCCCGCACTAGCAATACAATTGTCACGTGCACTCATTGAACAGGTGAGGATAGGAGCTGAAGGACATAGGTAGTGAAGGAAAAAACATATATACAAAAATATAAACAATAGAATGAAATGTAAAGACATAACGCACAAATCACCGTGAAGATGTGAATAGTGGTTTCGGATTATATCAGTTTGTAATTCTACGATAGTATTCGTAAGTTCTTTAGAATACTATAAAGTGACACAATGTCTAACATTAAAATAAATAAATGTATGTGAAAACTAATAAGTATTTGAATTTTGGAATGATAGAAACGTTATACATATATATTTGTTCTCGAGTCAAATATATCAAATTTATGAGTAAAGCCTTAACAAAATGGTAGAAAAAAATTGCCAAATGAAAATAACAATGTGGAACAGACGGTAAGTAGAGATTGCCATAGAAACGGTGGCCATATAAATAATGTAGGGTAAACAAAGTGGTAAGTAGAGGTGACCACATAAACATTACAATGAAAATAAAACGGTAGGAAAATCTTGTCATACAAACACTGTTATGTAGACAAAACGGTAATTGAAGATGTAATGTAAATAATACGCTAAGTAAAGGTTGCCATATAAACACCATAATGTACCTGTAATGTAGACAAAACGGTAAGAAAATATCATATAAACACTGTAATGTAGACAAAACTGTAATTTGAAGATGGATAGGTAGACATTACAATGTAAATAAAACGGTAAGTAAAGATGGCAGTATAAACATTACAATGTGGAACAAACGGTAAGTAAAGATGGTCATTTAAGTATTACAGTGTAAACAAAATGGCAACTTTAAGTGAAAGAGACCCTTATATAAGCATTACAATGCAAAAATGAACAGTAGGTGTACGTGGCCATATAAACAAATAGGTGAGAAAATTAGATATGTACATCTTTTTAGCAGAGAGTTTAACTACGTACATACATTGGATTAGAAACAAAACGGCCAGAAAACGTGGCAATATAAACATTGAAATAAGTGCGTAGACAACCAAACATAGTATGTGTTGTACACAAAACACATAAACATGAACGTGATAGGATGCGAAAAAAATATATAAACGCAGGTAAGACCGAGTAGAGTATCCACTGATGTGTGAAATACGTGTATGTAGCAGACAATAGAGTGGTCAAAACTACGCAAGAAGTCAAAATTTATCTGGTAATGGTAAATGTACCCGGGATAAATGAATGCTAATTTTCTTATGCTACATACATACATATACATACATACACATACATGCACGTACACCCATATACATACATACATATACACATACATACACATATACATACACACACATACATATATGCGCATGGTGAATGATTGAAAAGTTTTCAGTTAACAAAGGATTTATATAGATCTGTATACGTAGAAAGTTTTAGAAGTGATATACAAGTATTTCATTATTCAAGAAGAACACCACGGGACCTACTAAAACACTCAATTACTTTCTCATAACGTGATATTAGTTTACAAGTTATATCATATGGTCATACGATGTGAAGATAGGGTTTCACTTATACGTTAGAGTTGTAACGAGATTAATAGCAGACGATAAATAGTCAGATTAATCATGCATACTCTCAGGTTATAACAAGGTGTTCGACTGACAAATTAATCAAAGTATCAGGCGTAATCACAGTAGTACATTCACCAATTTACATTATTTATACGTTCACTTCACACATACATAATACTTATAACTTCTGTGTAGTAACTTTTCAATACTTCATCAGACTCGTATAAACTATTCATAGTTACATATAATGCATGCAATATATAAACTGGTGTAACATGCGGACATTCGAGCTAGTTCAGATATATATAGACGTAAGAGACTAGAAGAATTGATAGCACATAATTATGTTTTACCCGTATGTGGATAACCTTGGGTGATTAGTGTAGATTGATTACATATTAGTTCCATCAGGAACAATGCTTGCAATGTCTTCATATCTTTTGACAAGGATTTTTTCAGAGTCCTTGCGAACTCTATAGAAAATACGACCATCGTTGGTCCAAAATGAGTCAATCTTTCTTGCTTTTTTGCACAACGCAAGCGCTCTAACTAATTTTTGTCTAACAACTGTTAAATCTTCTGTAATGAAGATTCTGCTTTGTGTTGACAGATTTTTTAAATTAGTACGAGATTGGTAAATACTATTTTTTATCTTCCAATTACGAAGTCTGCAAATAATTTGTGCCTTTCCATTACGGATTTCTCCAATGGTGTGAGATCTGTTAATATCAACAGGAGAAAGGGTAACACCAATCTTGGAACAAATTTCCACCACTTTTTCATCCGTGAATTGTTTCTCATTTTCCTTAAGAGGTACTCCATGGAAACGTAGAGAAGTACTACCTACTCAGGGTGGTGTCCTTTTTCCTGTAAGTCTGTCTAGTACGTAATAATTAAGTGATAAAGTGACCTACCTGGTAGTGATGTCCTTTTTATCTGTAAATCACTCTAGTCAGTAATAATAAATGTATATAGTGACCTACCTCAGGGTGGTGTCCGTTTTCTTAAAGACGGCTCAGTCGCTAATAATTAAGGTATTTAGTGACCTACCTCAGGGTGGCGTCACTACCAAACTTACCTACGTAAGTTCATAACAATTAGTATCAATGCAGTCAAATCATTAAATTTTGGCTGTTGTTTCTCTCCATTCCAGTCTCCAACGATTAATCTATGAGTTATGAAACATACATTTCATGTGCTAGAGGTTTACTTCTAATTACCGTATAGCGTACTAGCCTGGGATCCTGGCTCATTGATGCTAACGCTATCGCCATAGAGGGTTACATATATGTTTGAGGTTGACATGAAGAAATGTTTTATATAACGTGAAACGATTTTTTCGCCATTTTATGTAGAGGATTGACTCTAAGCAGACACGATTTCTGTAGTCAGTGTAATTTAATGTTATGCTAGTAGTTATAGGCAGCTCCCTGTCACGCCATTTGAATTTTGCCGCTGTTGATGACGTCATCAGAATCCCGGCTTTTGATTGGTGAATTCATATGCTGTGCCAGGGAGCCGTCTGTGACGTCATACCGGAAGTGCGTCATACCGGAAGTGATGTCATATCGGAAGTGTGTCATACCGGACGTG
>BROG01001063.1:0-22500 GCA_030159075.1 Atrina japonica
AAAGGTCAATATTTTTTGTCCCTTTGGTGGCCCCTATATATAGGTTTCACTGTATTTAGACACTAGTTATGTGTGTTTTCGTGTAATTTAAGACCTGTTTTTTTGTTTTTGCTCACCGCTTAAATTTTTTGTGCTGTCTTCGTATTTTTGTTCTCATCTATTTTGTAATAAATGTCTAAAGTCACTTTGATTTTAATTTTTATTTTTTGAAAGAGCTAGCCGGTTACAGTCAAATTTGCAAAAAGGGGCAGTCTGATCCATGTTTGTTTATATTTGTAACTCGCCTGTGTCTACTTGTGTAGTTCACGCTAAGGTGAAACGTTACATATGCACATGTAGAAATGTATAATAAGGAATGGAAAATTATGGAGTTGAGAGTTCATATCACATATTTCTAAATACAATATCTTGTAACCGTTAACATTATTGATCTGATATATGATTGTGTGTATATCTGTAGATATTGTACAATGCATAAGTTTATTTTCTAGCTATATTTATATTTCTGTCGTGAACCATCTCTTACAAGTGATTCCTGATATCATTTTAATTTAAACCTTAAAAACACAAATACGTCCATGTTTTTTATGTTTACAAATGTGACACTTGTGGTAGATGTAGGTCTAAACTTTGTATAAGCCTTTTTATTATTGCAAAAACCCAAGCCATGTAATTCATTGCAGTTGTTTGGGATTTTTTCTTTATATATTAGTTAGTGCTACTACATGTACATAGATATTAGGAAGACTCCTCTTTTCCTGTACGTAGATATTAGGAAGACTCCTCTACCTGTACGTGTACGTAGATATTAGGAAGACTCCTCTTTTTCTGTACGTAGATATTAGGAAGACTCCTCTACCTGTACGTACACGTAGATATTAGGAAGACTCCTCTTTTTCTGTACGTAGATATTAGGAAGACTCCTCTTTTCCTGTACGTACACGTAGATATTAGGAAGACTCCTCTTTTCCTGTACGTACATGTAGATATTAGGAAGACTCCTCTTTTCCTGTACGTAGATATTAGGAAGACTCCTCTTTTCCTGTACGTAGATATTAGGAAGACTCCTCTTTTCCTGTATGTACACGTAGATATTAGGAAGACTGCTCTTTTCCTGTACGTAGATATTAGGAAGACTCCTCTTTTCCTGTACGTAGATATTAGGAAGACTCCTCTTTTCCTGTACGTAGATATTAGGAAGACTCCTCTTTTCCTGTACGTAGATATTAGGAAGACTCCTCTTTTCCTGTACGTAGATATTAGGAAGACTGCTCTTTTCCTGTACGTAGATATTAGGAAGACTCCTCTTTTCCTGTACGTAGATATTAGGAAGACTCCTCTTTTCCTGTACGTAGATATTAGGAAGACTCCTCATTTCCTGTAAGTAGATATTAGGAAGACTCTTCTTTTCCTGTATGTAGATATTAGGAAGACTCCTCTTTTCCTATACGTAGATATTAGGAAGACTCCTCTTTTCCTGTATGTAGATATTAGGAAGACTCCTCTTTTCCTGTACGTAGATATTACTCCTCGTTCATGTACGTAGATATTAGGAAGACTCCTCTTTTCCTGTACGTAGATATTAGGAAGACTCCTCATTTCCTGTAAGTAGATATTAGGAAGACTCTTCTTTTCCTGTACGTAGATATTAGGAAGACTCCTCTTTTCCTATACGTAGATATTAGGAAGACTCCTTTTTTCCTGTATGTAGATATTAGGAAGACTCCTCTTTTCCTGTACGTACATGTAGATATTAGGAAGACTGCTCTTTTCCTGTACGTAGATATTAGGAAGACTGCTCTTTTCCTGTACGTACATGTAGATATTAGGAAGACTCCTCTTTTCCTGTACATAGATATTAGGAAGACTCCTCTTTTCCTGTACCCAGATATTAGGAAGACTCCTCTTTTCCTGTACGTAGATATGTCAGATATTAGGAAGACTGCTCTTTTCCTGTACGTAGATATTAGGAAGACTGCTCTTTTCCTGTACGTACATGTAGATATTAGGAAGACTCCTCTTTTCCTGTACGTAGATATTAGGAAGACTCCTCTTTTCCTGTACGTACATGTAGATATTAGGAAGACTCCTCTTTTCCTATACGTAGATATTAGGAAGACTGCTCTTTTCCTGTACGTACATGTAGATATTAGGAAGACTCCTCTTTTCCTGTACGTAGATATTAGGAAGACTCCTCTTTTCCTGTACGTAGATATTAGGAAGACTCCTCTTTTCCTGTACGTACATGTAGATATTATGAAGACTCCTCTTTTCCTGTACGTAGATATTAGGAAGACTGCTATTTTCCTCTCAAACATTATTGAGTAAGACTTATTATTTCTAAAATTCAAATTTATTTGAAGGTTCATTCTGCCAACAGCTGGGAAACTGCAAATCTTGGAGATGATGATAGAAAGAAGAAGTTTTTGAGGCTAATGGGAGCTGGAAAGGTGACAAATGATTGGTTGCAAGTGTAATTAATACAAAAATGTACTTGTACATGTACATAATATATACAGGGCTCGACGTTAATGTGTCTGATTGTCTGTGTCCAAGTGAAAATCGACTCGGACAAGTAAATCTTCCTAAGCACTTGTCCAAGAGGACAAGTTAAAATAATCAACAATATTTATAATTTGTGATTTCAAACCTCAGCCAAATTGATATATATCCATTTAATGTTTGATTCAAAAGTGAAGATTGAATTACTCAGTCAGATAAATTTACATCATCATAGTTTTGTCTTTTTATGCATAAACATAGATGGACATTGACTTCCGATGAAATCATAATAGAGTACTACTTTAAGTAAGTGCAGATGTAGAGTCATAAGTTTTCCCGAAAAATAATCATTAAAAGATTGTCACCTATGAGAAATTAATAGCTTTTAAGGCTGCAGTGACACAAACTTGATAAGTGATTTGCTCTGTTATGGTAAACATGGGTTTGACAATTTAGGTCTAATGGTTAATGGCTGAAAACAATTTATAAACAAAATAATACTGAAAACTGAGTTGCAAACAAACAAAAGAAATAATGAGAGACAGGATTAAATTGAGAGCATTTTAAAAACATTCATGCAGTCAATCAACTGCGCAAGATCAAGCTTCCAACATTAAGGTTTTGTTTATTTTGACTATAACATGTACTATGATACACCATTACAATATACATGTACTATGATACACCATTACAATATACATGTACTATGATATACACCATTACAATATACATGTACTATGATATACACCATTACAATATACATGTACTATGATACACCATTACAATATACATGTACTATGATACACCATTACAATATACATGTACTATGATACACCATTACAATATACATGTACTATGATACACCATTACAATATACATGTACAGTGATACACTGTACAATATACATGTACTATGATACACCTTTACAATATACATGTACAGTGATACACTGTACAATATACATGTACTATGATATACCTTTACAATATACATGTACTATGATACACCATCACAATGTACATGTTTTGTGATACACCATTACAATATACATGTACTATGATACACCATTACAATATACATGTACAGTGATACACTGTACAATATACATGTACTATGATACACCATTACAATATACATGTACTATGATACACCATTACAATATACATGTACTATGATACACCATTACAATATACATGTACTATGATACACCATTACAATATACATGTACTATGATACACCATTACAATATACATGTACTATGATACACCATTACAATATACATGTACTATGATACACCATTACAATATACATGTACAGTGATACACCATTACAATATACATGTACTATGATACACCATTACAATATACATGTACTGTGATACACCATTACAATATACATGTACTATGATATACACCATTACAATATACATGTACTATGATACACCATTGCAATATACATGTACTATGATACACTGTACAATATACATGTACTGTGATACACCATTACAATATACATGTACTATGATACACCATTACAATATACAAGTAGATATAGACAGTTTGCCTATGTAACCTATTTTCTGATTGTATATTGCACATGTATTTGGGCCTGTTTGGCCAAGTTGTTAAAGCATTGCCATTTTAATCATGAAGTTTCTCACCTTTATCCAGCAAGTATTCTAGCCCATTTAAGGAAGATTAGCCATTTTACTTACAGAAGGCTTGTTGCAAAAAATTATTTTGTGTGGTATAAAACATTAAATCAAAAAGTTTTATTAAAAAAAAACCATTTACATGTAAGTAAAACTCGCGACCACCAGTGTATAAAGACCACATGGTCATAAAGACTGTTTTTGCTGTCCCCAATAGTACCATTTGTGTACAAATCAACCTCTATATAAAGACCACCTCCCTATAAAGACTGGTTTTATTGTGTCCTTTAGGGGGTTTGTATACACAAGATTCACTGTATATGCAAACTGAAGTGCAAATAATCCTTGACTGAAATATCATATTATTGTTCATTTTATTGCAGAAAGAACATCATGGAAAAATAGTCATCGGGGATCATGAAAGTTCTCATGAGCGATCTGGTAGGTTAAGTACATTTAAGAATTTAAAAAAAATCATAGTAAGAGTGTAATGAATTGGCTACTTCATTCATTGGACCATACTGGCTATAGTTTGTGACATGAATTTGTTAGGCTGTCATTCAAAATTATTTGTTTGAGGTACCCGGACCCAGATTTTTGAAAAATGAGCAAGTCGGTCCACATAGTTTTGTTTAACTTTCCTTTACAGGGCTCTACAACACTAAAAAAATTCACTCTTCATTTGGCCAGCGAACCAGAAATTTTACTAGCCAGCCAGGAACTTTTACTCGCCAATATATATATATATATATATATATGTGTGTGTGTGTGTGTGTGTGTGTGTGTGTGTGTTCTTCAAAAAAATCCACTGGATGAAAATATAGAAATGAAATAAAATATTAATTTTCTAAGTTTATGTAACATTTTATTGTTTCAATCCATATAAAACAAGGTTATTAACTGCATGTTGACCTTTTTTGTCAATCCAGGAGTGTTCATATGCCTATATTTTTCATATTTGTTGCTCTAATATTGAGGCAACCTTAAACTTTGTTTTTAAATTTTTAGCTCCAGTTTCTTTTCGACAGAATTTACAAAAAGGAGACTGCCCACAAGAATTGTAAATTTTGTCCGTAAGTTAAAATCTAGAGTCCAACACCCGTGACCTGATCGTCAGACAAACACCTATACAGTTCTTTAATTTATAGGTGTTTGTCTGACAATCGGGTGTTTGACTCTCTACTTTAATTTACAGATAAAATTTCCAGTTCCGACTGTGGTTAATCCCTTTAGGGATTCTGTCGCGGTCGTTTTATTGTGTTCCCCCACGATAAATCGGCCACGATAATCCCCAAAGGAATTAGGTTGTGGTCTGCTTGTCCTCCTCGTCGAACACTAGGCCGAACTTTCTGTCCCGATTTTACCACTTAAAAATCGCTGAAATTAAAATCGAAATCGGGGCAGAAAGTTCGGCCTAGTCGAATACTAGCCATAACTCTGTTCCAGTATTCCTTTAACCAAGATCGTTTAAACTTAGTAGTGTCTAATGATGCTTCTGTCGAAATCGACCGAGAAAAAAAAATGTCATCGTGTGTGTTAGGAAAATTTCAAGTCGAAAACGTGAGAGCAATACAACGTGGTTTTATACAGTAATTCACGTGCGTTAGATGCTCTAGTTTATCGAAACTGAATAACCAAATTGGTTGCTGTAAAGCGCATAACCGACCATGATTTCGATAATGTAATTTCACAGTGAAAACGGACAAACTTTTGATTTCCGGTTCGGGGGAAAAACTGGTCGCAATGTGGCGACTGAATGAGGATAAACACTCGCCAAAATCTAAAAAATGGTCGCATTTGCGAGTGATTTGGTCGCATTGTAGAGCGCTGCTTTAATTTTACAATATGAATCTGACAAAATTTCAGAAGAAAAAAAGGTGAGAAAGACGGCCAAAAAACTAGGGTCAGATCTTTGTAACTGGAGTGGTCAGGGCACATTATTCCAATTTTTTTTAAAGTTTTTCCTTTATTTTTGTTTTACTTGCAATGCACATGTATCAGCACTGTATTGTTAAGATTTTTTTGTTATTTGTGGAAATAAATAAATGAAACAGGTAATTGCTCATCAACATAATAAATACAGTCACATTATTAAGTTTGATTTTGATGCCATTCAAAGTGATGAAAAATTATTGCTATATATATATTTCAGATAGTCATGTAGAGGTTAAAACTTTTGTATTCACATAAACTGATATTTTTGGTTTCTGTAAAACATAGACTATTGAACATTTTAAATCCCCCGAAAAAAAACCCTGGGTAAATTTTTTTCAATTTTGATGTGTAATATCTTTATAGGTCAGGGTTACTAATTTGTAAATTCATTTGTATCGTGTTCAGTCATTTTGAGGATGGTTCGGGATTCAGGTTATGATAAGGGTTACTAATTTGTAAATTCATTTGTATCGTGTTCAGTCATTTTGAGGATGGTTCAGGATTCAGGTTATGATAAGGGTTATTAATTTGTAAATTCATTTGTATCGTGTTCAGTCATTTTGAGGATGGTTCAGGATTCAGGTTATGATAAGGGCTTCTACTAACAAGTACTTGTACATGATATGCAGTATAGATAAATTATTATATTTAAATTTTCATATTTTGTATAATTCATCATGGTAAATTTTTCAAAATAATATTGATTCAGACTCATACATGTTGAGAAATGAAGCATTGTGAAATTTGATTATCTTTATTTATTTTTGGCAGATAATGAAACAAAGAAAGTTGATGAGGCACTGGAGGAACAATTCAAACAAGGATTGGAACATAAATTAGTCGGCGGGTTCAAAGGTCATATTGGACTAGGATTTCACGATGAATCAGAATCTGAAAAGACTGAATCAAGTACAAAGGAAGGAGAGACAACTGCAAGCAAAGAAGAGAAAAATAGTGAGAATAAGAAGGAAAAGTCACAACAAAAACATAAACCAGAAGAAGACACAGATAAATCCAACGAAAGTCCAACAGCATCCAAGAAAATGAAGATGAATTTTGTGAAAGCAAGTTCATAATAGGTATAGCCAAGTGTAAGATATAACATGGGACACTTTGACTTTGTGTAGGGAACAAATGTGTGTGTATGTGAAAGTGGTATTTGGAAATTGTCTTAGTTTCAAAGAAAATTTCCAAATACCACTGTAAGATATATGAGTTTGGTGGCTTTGGAAGTAACAAGGTAAAACCTAAGTTCTCATGTGGTAAGCTACATCACTGAGGCATTGATATGCACTAGGTACATGTAGTTAGTCAAGATATTGACAAGTTGTCAGTTTCATACTAGTAGTCAGATGACAGGAAATATTTCAGAAGAGTGATGCATAATCAACAACAACAAACCTTAAAATCTCGGATACGATGAAATAATCAGATAAAAGTTTGACAAAACAGATTTGTTTATACTTATTTTGTATGAATTCATATATTGAAATTTATTTCAAAATAAATGTTCTCACAATTGATAAACATATACATATATGTCAGTTATCATGTACAGGCATATACTGTATACCTTGACATTTTTGCTCAAGTTTGATTTTTGCTATTTTTGTTCTCAGATGAGAAGGCAAATTTAAAATGTAAGCAAAATTTTCAAGATAATAAAAGTTGTAAGTGAAACACGGACATGTATACATATCATTGAAATTCTACCTTGAAGAATTACTCTCGTGTAATACACATGCATTAACTCAAAAGATGAAATATCTTAAATGTTTGTGTTAAATATTGACCATTCTGTCCTATCAGGTTTCTGTTTTTCGCATACTGATACTTCCCTTTGGAGGACATTAAATTTTATACAGAATAAGATTTAATTGATGTATTAAGGATCCCAGTCACTGAAAATATTTTAGGTATCTGATTTTCATATCTAGAGAAAAGTAAATAACATTCGCTGAACCTGGGGATGCATATAGTATTTTGACTCCAATATAGCTTCACTTCATTGTGAAATACCATTCAGTTATATTTTGTACTTAAGATAAATCTGTTGATTGGATGTGTTTGAAAACAGAACAAATTTCTATATTGAAAACAGGGGGAAATGGCTAAAGCTACTTAGCTAGCAATAGCAATTACATTTAAAGCATGACTGTATAAAATCTTCAAAGTGTTTTGAAACATCAGAACTGGACTTTACCTGTTGGACATCAGAACTGGTTATTAGCTATTGGACATCAGAAATGGATATTAGATATTGGACATCACTTCTGGACATTAGCTATTGGACATCAGAACTGGATATTAGCTATTGGACATCATTTCTGGACATAAGCTATTGGACATCAGAACTAAACATTAGCTGTTGGACATCAGAACTAGACTTTAGCTATATTGGACATTAGAACTGGACACTAGCTCTTGGACATCAGAACTGGACATTAGATATTGATTATTAGCTGTTGGACATTATAACTGGACACATTATCACAGTGAAGGCTTACATTGAGAACTATATTACACATTACCACAGTAAAGGCTTACATTGAGAACTATATTACACATTACCACAGTAAAGGCTTACATTGAGAACTATATTACACATTATCACAGTAAAGGCTTACATTGAGAACTATATTACACATTATCCACAGTAAAGGCTTACATTGAGAACTATATTACACATTATCACAGTAAAGGCTTACATTGAGAACTATATTACACATTACCACAGTAAAGGCTTACATTGAGAACTATATTACACATTACCACAGTGAAGGCTTACATTGAGAACTATATTACACATTACCACAGTAAAGGTTTACATTGAGAACTATATTACACATTACCACAGTGAAGGCTTACATTGAGAACTATATTACACATTACCACAGTAAAAGCTTACATTGAGAACTATATTACACATTACAACAGTAAAGGCTTACATTGAGAACTATATTACACATTACCACAGTGAAGGCTTACATTGAGAACTATATTACACATTATCACAGTAAAGGCTTACATTGAGAACTATATTACACATTACCACAGTAAAGGCTTACATTGAGAACTATATTACACATTATCACAGTAAAGGCTTACATTGAGAACTATATTACACATTATCACAGTAAAGGCTTACATTGAGAACTATATTACACATTATCACAGTAAAGGCTTACATTGAGAACTATATTACACATTACCACAGTAAAAGCTTACATTGAGAACTATATTACACATTACCACAGTAAAAGCTTACATTGAGAACTATATTACACATTACCACAGTAAAAGCTTACATTGAGAACTATATTACACATTACCACAGTAAAAGGCTTACATTGAGAACTATATTACACATTACCACAGTAAAGGCTTACATTGAGAACTATATTACACATTACCACAGTAAAGGCTTACATTGAGAACTATATTACACATTATCACAGTAAAGGCTTACATTGAGAACTATATTACACATTACCACAGTGAAGGCTTACATTGAGAACTATATTACACATTACCACAGTAAAGGCTTACATTGAGAACTATATTACACATTATCACAGTAAAGGCTTACATTGAGAACTATATTACACATTATCACAGTAAAGGCTTATATTGAGAACTATATTACACATTATCACAGTAAAGGCTTACATTGAGAACTATATTACACATTACCACAGGGTTGATTAAGAAGGATAAGTAACGGTAAATGGATTAGGCTACCAAGATCTTTTAATGTAAAGTTTGGTGAAGAGATTTAGAGTTAATAGATAATGGAATTTAATTCTTTTGATGTGAAGCATCTAAGCTTTTCTTCTACAGCAGAGTCATTGGTAGCAACTGTGCACTGTTAATGATCATATCAATCCATTTATAACCATACATGTACTTGTATTTTATCATTTTCATTTTTTAAGGCTTCCATCAACAATATGGTCAAGTTGAATACATTTTTATCTTAATTGCATAGCTCATATCAAATAATTAAATAATCAAATGACCAACATCTTATGTTTTCTTTTATATCAGTCTGTAATGGTTCTTATAGATGGATCTTTACTCGTATATGTATATTGTATTTGATACGATGTAATGGAAACCTTTTCATGGATGTTAACTTTTAGTTTGCAAGGATATTATGTTTGGAGAGCTAATGTCATACCACGGTGTCATCCTTGGACAAAAACTTTAATCTGGGCCGTATCTTAAAACATATAAGAGTAGAACTTTAATATTTCGCATGAGCAATCCTTTCAGTTGGTACCATGACCTTTGACCTAGATAATGCTTTTGACCTACCTCTTAAAATCGATCATAATTTCAGTACCTTCAATACAATGCTGCTAATGGATAGCAATGTTATCTTCTTACAAATTGGTATTTTTTTTAAACATTATCTTAGTTGAATTTATAAGTTGTGAAAGGAAGTAAAGACAAGGTTTGCATGAAATACTGCGTGTGAAGCCAGATGTGTCTGTTATCTACCACGGTGATCTTTAGATTGGTCATCATCATCACCTGAAAGTTTTCTTTTTTATTTGCAAACACAAATATGGTCTGAACATACTCTATATTCAGATGTTATCATTCACAGTCCTTGGTGGGGGAGAAGTAGTTACAACATCATGTTTCAAATCAACCTGTCACCTTTAGTCAGTTCAGGTTTGAGCTCTGCTGCAGCCTGAGTTGATAATGTGAGGACCTGTCTACTTGTGGTAGGTCAGAGATCTTTTTCTGTGTACATGACAACCAGGGTTTTTCCTCCATCTTTCAAAACTGGGTGTCACTATATAACTGAATAAAAAAACACTTATGGTCCTATAGCCAATTGGTGAAGCAATACATCTTGAATTTGAATTTCAAGATCAAAGGTCATAGTCACTACTGTCATTATGTTCTATCATCAGGGGAAGTTATGTTTTGTGCAAAAGAGCTAAAGAAAATTGTTGATGTAGACATTCTCAGTTGATAAATCATACTGAATGTTAGCCTCGCAAGCCAACCAATGATTGAGTGTGGCATAAAACGCCATTAAAACCAAATAAAATAACATTGTCCTCGACAGAAAGGTTAGCTACAGATGTCAAATACAGGTACTCATATCTGTGTAAAAATAAACATTGTCCTCGACAGAGAGGTTAGCTACAGATGTCAAATACAGGTACTCATATCTGTGTACAAATAAATGTTGTCCTCAACAGAAAGGTTAGCTACAGATGTCAAATACAGGTACTCATATCTGTGTACAAATAAACGTTGTCCTCAACAGAAAGGTTAGCTACAGATGTCAAATACAGGTACTCATATCTGTGTACAAATAAACGTTGTCCTCAACAGAAAGGTTAGCTACAGATGTCAAATACAGGTACTCATATCTGTGTACAAATAAACGTTGTCCTCAACAGAAAGGTTAGCTACAGATGTCAAATACAGGTACTCATATCTGTGTACAAATAAACATTGTCCTCAACAGAAAAGTTAGCTACAGATGTCAAATACAGGTACTCGTATCTGTGTACCTGATGCAATGGTATATACATTTGTACAAGTCAAATTTTTGTCATCCAAACACAAAATTTTCTATGTATATGTACATCTTTATAGATACATAGTGATTCATTGTCCATGTAATTAAATAGCAAAGAGAAAAAACACAAACAAAGACATTCTCTTGAGATCTATTTATTCAAGATTAAAATTCAATTAAGACCAAAACACACACATGTACATTTATATAATCCTAAAATATTTTGTAGCATAGATGATTCTGTAGTGAGGAAAGCATATTTCTTTTCTAAATATTATGTCATTGATTGTTCTTCAGAGTAGATAGTAATGGAGTCGTCCAAATATAACCGATGATTTATGGTACAAAATGCAATGAGACCATTTTTACAAACAACATTAGAAACCTGTGTGAATGATCTTGCAGTTCCACACACAGACTACTGGATAAGTTAATGATCATTTTGTTTAAATTTGTAAGCATTATGAGGTACAAGTACTTGTAAAACACAACTTGTTTTGACAAGTCGTATTTACATATAAGAAATAAGACTTCCAAATAAAAATTACCATATTTGACCCATCAAGCTGCGATGTTGCTACAAGCGCCCCCCCCCCCTTTTTTTTACCATACGAACGAGAATCTTTTCTAGCTGGTTGACAAGGAGATGTGCACCTGAAAAACCGTAAGAAACAGTTTATCTGTTTCCCTCAGCAACAGAAGAATGTTAATAGATGTCCTCAATAAGAAAAATAACTACAACAATTTTACCACTGTGCCTTATAAAAAATTAACTTTTTTACATCAGTTTGACTATCAATTGTTCCCATTAAACGCCCACCACTTTTTCCTGATTTTTGTAGTACTCTAGGCACTTAATGGGTCGAATACAGTAGACAATTTCGACATATGTTCAAGGAAATTTACAGAACTTAGGCAGAGGAACAGTTATGAGTCATGTAAGTTTCCACTGACTTTATTGGTTGGAACAAATATATGATAAAATGAAAGTCTGTCGCCAATTTCACAAATGCTTCTCAGCAAATGTTTGAAAATGATACCACTAACAATGTATATCTGCAAAAAAAATCATTCTTTAAAATAAATCAAAACACAAATAACGTATTGTGCATTTACATAAAATCATGAGTTGCAATGCATTTCTTCATGCAAACTTTGAAAAACAAGAAAAAGGCTATCTGACTTTGGACATTTGTAACATGTCACTTTACAATGATTCACCTTTTGATAAATGTGACACAAACTCAACTTAACATAAGAACTGTATAATAAAAAATGTTTTCTGAAATTTTTTTTGATGAAATCAACATTTTATTTAATATGTCTAATCTCATATAACTTAAATTTATTACAATAATAATTTTATGTGACACAAAAAATTTAGAACCAATGGTCACAAAACATGTTGGAGAAATCAAGGGAAATATCCAGAAAAGTAGTCATCATGTGATACCTGTCAGAATTGTGATACACTAACATCAAATATCAAATTTGTATGATCGACCTTAAGACTTGCACATTAAGACATTGCTAAAGGTGGTATGGCCCAATTCTGAAGCATTCAAGGTCAAAGGTTAAGGTCAAGGTAAAAAAGAAGGCCATAGTTGACATCGTTTCATGTGAAGTTACAACATGATACTCTGAACAGTTTTCTTACAACAGAGCTACTAGCAACAGTTAAATAAAATTGTTGATGAAGACAGTCAATTCATAAGACAAGTATCTGTCTCGCAATCCACCCCAAAAAAAGGAGGATTACCGTATCCCATCAGTCTTCAAGTTTCTAAAGTTTCAAATACAAATTATACTCTCACAAATTTATCAACACTGTATATGAAAAATCACAGATATGTCCCCACAAAAATAAAAATTCTGTACATGAAAAACTGAATAAAGTGAAATATTGAATAAATGAAATAAACATGAATAATGGACAAAGCTCTGTGTGGTCAATGCTATACATACATATAAATGAACTTCAAATGAACCTCAATGATAAAGTGGACGGATCACTTAAAAATATACATATATATTTATCAATAAATAAAAATTTTGTGTATGTGATTGGAATGCAGAGGGTTCTACTAAACACATGCTAAAGGAAAAAATTGTTTATTGATATAAAAATAAAATTTTGTATAACTTGTACTGTTTGTAAATAACGGGACGGTTCTTCAATTCGGACAATGAAAATTATTCACAAATTTAAACTCGCACAATATTATACAGATACACAAGTATTTGTCTACTTTTTGTTTTTAGAGTTTACTACAATATCTACAAAATCCAGCATCTATCAATTCAAAACAAAAATAAAATGATAAATTCATTGCATAGAAAACCAAAATCTGTAATTTGCAGCTACCGATATTCAAAATCATGCCTTTCCAACAAAAGTTTTAGGTTAGCAACTAAAATATGATAGAAAACTTATTAATATTTCATTTTCATTTCATCAGAAGTCAAATTGCAGCTGTATTTCTAGAAAACTTAAAAATGCATTTAAACACGCCCATTTAATGGGAAGATATTTTCTTTTTTCTGAATAATTGTTATATTTGCAGTTTTTCTGGAGTGGAGAATAATTTATATCCGATGCCAGATAAATCATGCTTAACTGAAACAAATACATCCGGTGTTAATTCCTTAAAATGAAGAATTACACGGAAATACAGCTGGAATGTTTGATGAAAAAGTTATATAATGACCTTCTTTACATCAGTATATCTATAGATATGGAATGATTTGACACAAAAAGTATGTGATTTTAAAATGAAATAAATAAACTTTATACTAGTTAACCAGAAGTGCAGCTTATCTGAAAACTATAATTACTATTTAACTTTCTACTGTGATAAACCGTGCAGAATAAACTGAACACTAGTGGTACAGGTAAAACCAGAAATAATTCGGATGTTGAAATTAATAGATACCCCAACCTGTTACAGTGTATAAATTTAAAATTACTCATCAGCTGAAAAGTGAAATATAACTAAATGACTTAAATAACTTGAAAAAAATCCTGAAGTTTCAAAATGCCAATTTTACATTAAACCACAACCCATATCAACAGACAAAAATGATGAAAATCATAGTTTGACAATGACTGTTAATTACACACAGTAAGACAGTGTGTCAAGATGCTTAATGATAGTGTTCTTGTAAAATCTCTTCAAATTACTTTGATTCATGCAAAGAAAAAAATAAACACCCTGACCAAGTCTTAAAAGTTTTGAAAACTTGTGAAGGTCATTCAGTCTGAGACCTTTACCTTTAACATGTAAGTTCTAAAATCTAAAGTGGTATTTCTTCCACAACCTACCCATTAACTACCAATGCTTCTCCAATTACTTATTCAAGCATAAAAACGAGATTTATAAAGTGTAGATAGTCAAGATATCAGGTTGATTACAATAGATATTAGTGAGTCAAACATGTCAGAACTCGGAGACCAACATACAGATATTACTGATTTGAAGTATATAAGATATAAAATGTCCTAATTATCAGACATACAGCTATTTATTCCACTGAACTTTGTCATTCAGTTTTACATATTGAATAAAAAATCCCCAACACAACCTACTCAAGTTTAGTTGATACATCAGATTTTCTTTTGAAATGATACATAATAAGATGGATGAACTGATTCAAAACTCACATTATAATGAATTGTGTCTTCAACCTCTACTGAGATAACCATGTCTTCTAGGCACTTAAATTCTCCACAGATTTCAAGGAGGAATAATTATCCATATATTAAAATAAAACCAAAAAAAACCACCAATAACAGTAGATATATTTCTTATATTTACTTATTTTCCATGAAAGTGTAACAGTAGATTCTGATTTGATCTGCAGAATTGCACATGATTTATTTTAGACACTCTTAATTAAAAAAAAAAGAAAACATCTTGTAAACACAATTTCACATGCATGCAAAATGGAAGAGGTACATCACAGCACTTTTTGGTGCTTTTTAAGACAAAAAACCAAGATATTGACCTTCAAATGGAATAATTGAATTGAAGTCTAGTTAATTCATAATCAGTGTTCTGAGGCAAAATTAGGCACTTGTCACGTTCAAGTAATTTGTACAGGCTTGAACATTTCTACTTACCGAAAAAATATCAACTTAAAAAATACATCATAAAATAAGACACACAGGAGTGAGATTAAGCTACAGCAACTGCTTTGTTACTTATATAAACGGTATAGACCCAGGCGGTATAGCTACAGCAACTGCTTTGTGACTTATATAAACGGTATAGACCCAGGGAGTATAGCTACAGCAACTGCTTTGTGACTTACATACACGGTATAGACACCGGGAGTATAGCTACAGCAACTGCTTTGTGACTTACATACACGGTATAGACACCGGGAGTATAGCTACAGCAACTGCTTTGTGACTTACATACATGGTATAGACCCAGGCAGTATAGCTACAGTAACTGCTTTGTGACTTATATAAACGGTATAGACCCAGGAAGTATAGCTTCAGCAACTGCTTTGTGACTTACTTACATGGTATAGACCCAGGCAGTATAGCTTCAGCAACTGCTTTGTGACTTATATACATGGTATAGACCTAGACAGTATATTTTCTTTATCATAAAATATTTTTTATTTAAAAAAGAAAATCCAATGCATTGTTTTGTTTTTTAAATAGAATCCTAATTAAGACACACTACGGCAAAAATGAGTTATACCATCTAGACACTTGATTTCCTTATATAAACTATTTAAAGTCAAAGTAAAGGCCTTTTGGTGACTTATATTGCTTTAAGTGGAAGTTGTTGTGTTCAACTTATAAAGTAATTAACAAAACTTGAACTCTGCACAAGAATGAAGTTTTGACCATCAGGTGAAAGAACACATTTAATTCTTGTTCTCACTATCAGATTGAAAATAAATATATATCTTAAACTCATCACTTACAAAATACTTCCTGATCACAATTCAACCTAGATGTTATTACTGAAAACAAGACACATCAACACAGAGTAACTTAACAGTCAAATTAGGCACATTTGGGATATATTTAACAATATCATAAATGATTTGATCACTTCTGGCAAACTTCACCAATCTGAATAAAGGAAAAAAATACTGGAAATACATCAAAATCATAACAATTTCTAGTTGTAACAGATAAATACTTATAATAGTAAGACAGTTTTAAAATGTATAAGCTAGATTTGGTAAAATTGAAATGAATTTTTTTCTTTCCCATAAAAATGTGTCAAAATAAAAAGTGCAGTTTTTCAACATCATACAAAATAAAAATTTCCTTCTAATCATATATGGATTTATAAAATCAAACTATGTTTTCCAAGATTGATACATTAGTAAGATATATGGTCAAAAAGTAACTTATAACTTTTGCATTTTTATGTAGTCAACATTCTCTTCAAAACCATTTGTACTGTCTAACTATGAAAATTCAAAAGCATATCACATGGCTGTATGTAAATTAATACTAACCACTTAGGCTTAATTACATTTAGAATACATAGGACAAACAATTCTGTTTGATATTGAATTTTTACAATTTGAAAAATTGAGAGATATGAAACATATTGATCAATTATTGAAGTTTTAGTGCTGAATATCTCCTTCTTTTTAATAGCAATAGATGAACAAAATGATCTGGCTGTTTCAAATTTTGTATATACAAAAAATATATCAATTGCATCTGTGTATTTTGCCTCCTAATTGTATAAGAAAATATCACTTCAAATTCATCAATGTTTTGTGACAATTTCTGTTTAATATACGCACAATGACATCTAGATCTTTGGCACAAATATAAAATTTATAGCGTAACAAACTAAGGAAATCATAGACCAAAATTAAAAAAACGTTAACAAAAATCATAATACTTTTTCAACATGAAGCAAAATTTCAAATTTCACTGAATGAAATACAATTCTCATATGCAAAATGTTTTGGTTTCACCTTTGTTTAAAATTATTGTGAATAGTTCATCAAGTACATTGTATTACCATATATACAAGGTCAAAGATTTGACCACAAATGAAAGATCAAATTTCTGATTTTAGATTTGAATTGAATTTTCAAGAACTCCCCAAAACAATGTAAAATAAAATATTTAAATAAATCTTTTTATTTTGATCAATTCTTTAGAGTCCACAATGGAATCTGCCGTGAGAAATTTCCCCTCCCCACTGATACTATGATCTCTCAGGAAAGGATGGTCTTTCGAAAAACTTCATTTAAAGGAATATTTAACCAAGTGGTTTCTAGTTGTATACCTTGAGACAAGCGGTCTGTCAATACATATTTCAATAAACGTGAATCAAAACACTGAAATGCATATCAGTGATAATCACAAATATAACAAATCAACAATGATAAAAAAAAATCAGCACTTTTACAGTAGAAATATTTTCCTATCTCCTGCTCCATTCAACAAATGACATACAGGGATACATCACATTTCTTCTGAATCATTTATGAAAAATTGATTCTAAAAAAATTGGTAACATTGCTAGTTTTTGCTACTGAAATTTACAATAACAATAATGTGTTGACAATGATGTACTCCTTCATGTAAAGAAAAACAAAATGATTTGATGTTCCTGTTGAAGAAAATCATGACGTTGGCCTGTTATTGTTCGCTTGTCACGTCAGCTTACACATAATAACACTGACCAATCAAAATAGTGGATTTATTTTCATCTCTCTCTATCCAGTTACAGCAGACCATATTCGGGTTCCATAATAGTCATTGCTAAATAGTGTTTTATTTTGACACACAAGCTAATGACAAATTTTGTCATTTTCGTGTTCCGCGACCTCGGCTTGTAACTGTTGTCGTACGTGAACTGTTAGTGGCTTTAATATTTGACTGTATTTTGGAAGGAGCGGGAGATCTGGAGCTGGCTATACTTGTGGTCTTAGAGGACGACACAGGGCCAGGTTTATTTGTTCCTGTTGTCATATTATTCGTCTTGGATGAAGACTGAAAAATATGATAGAATATTTCTAAAGACAAGGTAGGATATGATACAATAAAAACAACACAAAAAATCTATAAAAGTCATATTCAAAGAAAACAAACAGTAAATGATCCTAACATAGATTCTGTCACTATAAAAAAAAATTCTCAAGGTACAACTAAATCATCATCAAGTTTTCAAATATCAGCCAGAAAAATTGATAAAAAATGTTTCATATACAACTTGACAATGCATTCTTTGTTAGTGGTGCAATGATATACTGCGGGTTCATTGCAGTTTTTTTGGCACAGTTCATTTTACTATTCTTTATCCCTGTTCACAATACTACATTCCGGATTATATTCAGAATTCATTGTCTGAATTCTATTTCAAAACTCGAATCGACTCAAAACAAAAATGGCTGCCACTCTCAAGCATGCCCAACCTTCTGATGTTTAAGTCAGCAATTTTAAAACATTTTGGCTTAAAAATGATGGAGAAATGGTAAAATGTTACATATAACATCGGACTGTATGTCTTTAACACTGTTACACTAAGGCGATCTATAAATCCAGCAACAACATGAATATGGGTACTTGCTTAAAACGCAATCATTGACATAGATGTAGGCCTAACTGGAAAGAGGAAAGAGGTCCCTGTACACCCTCTCACGGGTACAAGAGGACAAGATAAGTTTACAGGAAGCCTTTAAACTAAAATGCCAATAAATTCAACTTGTTCACAAGCAATTTCAAGATAGATTGCAAACTTTTTTGTGCTTGATATGAGACTATTTTTTCAAGCAGAATCGGATACATTTCCTGCAATGATAAGCAGATCTTTCTTAGGAAATGAGGAACTTAATTGCATAGATGCATATACTTGGTTTGTTTCCTAGCCATGTTTTCCTATGAGTATTAACAAATCTTTCCAATGACAGAATTTGTTTCTTTTTTATGTCTTTTCCGATTTCAGAATAGTCTGGTTAAATAACATATAGCGATACGTATCGTATCAAGAGCCAAATATCGTAATAAGTATTGTTATAAAGAAAAGTGTCTCACCCATTTTTGTGGACATTTCTAACTAGGTTAACTTGAGTTAGCTTCAAGCTCAATTTTAAATATTCAGAATTTATCAGTTTATATCATCAAATGTACTAAATTATTTTTTTTATAAAATAAGAGCATCCTGCCACTTAAAGTACATAAAAAATGTCTGAAGCTCAAATGCTCATCACAAGTTGTAAAAACTTGTAATATCAAAATATTTAATACTGTTACATAAGTATTCTTCTGAGTAATTCTAATATTGTGAAAATTTTAAAAAATATATAATATATCTTGTAAAGATAATTCATCAAAAATGCAAATAATTTGACAGTACGAACAGCAATGGGAAAACCCTGTCATGTTAATTCTTAGTATGCACATAAAGCATCAGGAATAGAAACAAATTTCACACACATACAAGTACTGCCAAATAATGTTTTCAAGACGACTGTCACATCAAAGTGTTTTCAAGAGGACTGTCACATCAAAATGTTTTCAAGATGACTGTCACATCAAAGTGTTTTCAAGTGAACTGTCACATCAAAGTGTTTTCAAGAGGACTGACAAATCAAAGCATTTTCAAAACAACTGTCACATCAAAGTGTTTTCAAGAGGACTGTCACATCAAAGAGTTTTTAAGTGAACTGTCATATCAAAGTGTTTTTTCAAGAGAACTGTCACATCAAAGTGTTTTCAAGAGAACTGTCACATCAAACAGTTTTCAAGAGAACTGTCACATCAAAGTCTTTTCAAGAGGACTGTCACATCAAAGTGTTTTCAAGAGAACTGTCACATCAAAGTGTTTTCAAGAGGACTGACAAATCAAAGCATTTTCAAAACAACTGTCACATCAAAGTGTTTTCAAGAGGACTGTCACATCAAAGTGTTTTCAAGAGAACTGTCACAAAGTGTTTTCAAGAGAACTGTCACATCAAACAGTTTTCAAGAGAACTGTCACATCAAAGTCTTTTCAAGAGGGCTGTCACATCAAAGTGTTTTCAAGAGAACTGTCACATCAAAGTGTTTTCAAGAGGACTGTCACATCAAAGTGTTTTCAATTGAACTGTCATATCAAAGTGTTTTCAAGAGAACTGTCACATCAAACAGTTTTCAAGAGAACTGTCACATCAAAGTCTTTTCAAGAGGACTGTCACATCAAAGTGTTTTCAAGAGAACTGTCACATAAAAGTGTTTTCAAATGAACTATCACATCAAAGTATTTTAAAGAAGACTGTCAAATCAAAGCATTTTCAAAACAACTGTCATATCAAAGTGTTTTCAAGAGAACACACATCAAAGAGTTTTCAAGAGAACACACATCAAAGAGTTTTCAAGAGAACTGTCACATGAAAGTGTTTTCAAGAGGACTGTCACATCAAACAGTTTTCAAGAGAACTGTCACATCAAAGTGTTTTCAAGAGGACTGTCACATCAGTGTTTTCAAGAGGACTGTCACATCAAAATGTTTTCAAGATGACTGTCACATCAAAGTGTTTTCAAGTGAACTGTCACATCAAAGTGTTTTCAAGAGGACTGACAAATCAAAGCATTTTCAAAACAACTGTCACATCAAAGTGTTTTCAAGAGGACTGTCACATTAAAGTGTTTTCAAGAGGACTGTCACATCAGAGTGTTTTCAAGAGAACTGTCACATCAAAGTGTTTTCAAGTGAACTGTCACATCAAAGTATTTTTAAGAGGACTGTCAAATCAAATCGTTTTCAAAACAACTGTGATATCAAAGTGTTTTCAAGAGAACACACATCAAAGAGTTTTCAAGAGGACTGTCACATCAAAGAGTTTTCAAGAGAACTGTCACATCAAAGTGTTTTCAAGAGGACTGTCACATCAGTGTTTTCAAGAGGACTGTCACATCAAAATGTTTTCAAGTGAACTGTCATATCAAAGTGTTTTCAAGTGAACTGTCATATCAAAGTGTTTTCAAGAGAACTCACATCAAAGAGTTTTCAAGAGAACTGTCACATCAAAGTGTTTTCAATAGGACTGTCAAATCAGAGCATTTTCAAAACAACTGTCACATGAAAGTGTTTTCAAGAGAACTGTCACATCAAAGAGTTTTCAAGAGAACTGTCACATCAAAGTGTTTTCAAGAGGACTGTCACATCAGTGTTTTCAAGAGGACTGTCACATCAAAATGTTTTCAAGATGACTGTCACATCAAAGTGTTTTCAAGTGAACTGTCACATCAAAGTGTTTTCAAGAGAACTGTCACATCAAACAGTTTTCAAGAGAACTGTCACATCAAAGTCTTTTCAAGAGCACTGTCACATCAAAGTGTATTCAAGAGAACTTACATCAAAGTGTTATCAAGAGAAGTGTCAGTGTTATCAAGAAATGTCACATCAGTGTTGTTAAGAGAACTATCATATTAAAGTGTTTTCAAAAGTAATGTCATGTTTTACATTGACAAAAGTGCTGTCACATTAGTATTTTTAAGGATGCTGTCACAGTTTACAATGTCAAGAGTACTATCGCAGTTTACAATGTCAAGACTATTGTCAGTTTACAATGTCAAGAATACTATCACAGTTTACAATGTCAAGAGCATTGTCAGTTTACAATGCCAAGAGTACTGTCACAGTTTAAAATATCAAGGGTACTGTCACATTTTACAATGTCAAGAGTACTGTCAGTTTACATGTCAAGTGTACTGCCAGTTTACAATGTCAAGAGTATTGTCACAGTTTACAATGTCAAGAGTATTGTCATCACAGTTAACAATGTCAAGAGTATTGTCAATTTACAATGTCAAAAGTACTGTTACAGTTTACAATGTCAAGAGTATTGTCACAGTTTACAATGTCAAGAGTATTGCCACAGTTTACAATGT